>JBBPBX010009534.1:17720-40252 GCA_038048925.1 Garcialebias charrua | reverse complement strand
AAAGATAAGGATTAAACAAAAAAACTGAGCAAAGATTTATATACTGTATAAGACCGCTGCAAAGAAAACTGCAATTGCTTCTTTACATATAGAAAGCTTTCAGTATGAGTGGAAAAAACAACGATTGAAAGCAAAACTCTTATTTGCGTTTATAAGTAAATAAATAAGGGTTGAAAAATCTTCCAATAATTCAAAAACTCTTACTTGTTTCCCCTGATTCCTTCCCTTCGGACATTAGCGAGGCCTTCGTTTACCAAAGACTCAGCGAGGTTTTCTCCTGATGTGTCTACAGAAAGGATGAAGGAACAAATATATCAATGCAACAGGTACAACTACACAGCAAAGTACTCTGAAGAACAGTTGTATTCTTAAAATGTTTTTTAACTATACAAATACAGTATAGTGGAATATTATTGTTGATCCATTACAGAATCTTTATAAAATGTGGATTTATCAACAGGTACAACTACACAGCAAAGTACTCTGAAGAACAGTTGTATTCTTAAAATGTTTTTTAACTATACAAATACAGTATAGTGGAATATTATTGTTGATCCATTACAGAATCTTTATAAAATGTGGATTTATTCTGAAAAACAAGGTGTTGAAAATTCAACAGTCAACAATGAGAGTTTGAAAGTACCTTTCCCCAGGTACACCATGCCGTACTCGCGGCCCAAGCTTGTCTTGACTTCCACGGTGAAGCACACTTCTTTGCCTATTAGCTTCTTCCTCAGGAACTCTCTGGCTTGGAATGCCCATGGCTAAAACAAATATTCAGAACATGCCAGTCAAGTACTTATACCCATTTTGAGGTGGATTTAAAACCGATCGACCACAGAAAAAATTAATAGCAAGTAGAAGAAGAAAAAAACTAGCGGTGCTAAACATCATCCATCATAAAAAGCAGGAAATAATGCAGCAACATCTCAAGATGTGTTTACATCTGTTAAACCCATCAAAAGCAGGCTTTTACCAGTTCAAATGTACAATTAAAGAGCTCTTCAACAGTATTAGTTTAATAACATTAAGTAAAAATCACATATCTTATTCAAACTAACAATTTTGGAGTTTATCTTAATTGTTTTATTTTAACTACCGGTAATAAGAAAATAGCCACACATTACCAAAAAAAAAAATTTCTAAAAAACTTTACAAATCTGAAAGATTTAAAAGGAAATTGATTGCTTTAATCAGGAAGCAGAACAGGCAATAGTTTTGTCAGGAATGGTAAAAGAAATTAAATTAGTTCTGTCTGATGAGAAAGTTGATCTTTTAATTTACTTCAACTCAATAAAAGGAAAGTTTTACTAGGATAAAAAAAAAGACGTCTTCACATAATAAAATCAAAGAGCCAATTTAACATCCCTCGATTTGAAATATGGAGTACGATATGATTTAGAGATTTACTGCTCTTGTACGACAAAGGCAAACTTAAATTTCATGACCTAGCATTCCATAAAGAAATGTTTATCACTCACTGCCTTTTATGACTGAGTTTACGAAGCTCATCTTAAGACAAGGGATAGAGTTGTAGATGTCTCGGATCAGTCTTGTAAATGTTAGGCACAGTATCATAATATCTTGAATAATTTGTTAAGAGATCAAAGTATGTGTTGAGGAAGACTCTCCGCTACTACCATATTAAACTTTAGCTCAATATCCTGATGCATGCTCAATAATCCAGGTAGAAAAAGCTAAAAAAGTTAAGTCTGGTCCTCTGGACATTAAAAAAACAAAAACACAAAAAATATACTGTATATATATAGAAATAAATAAACCTGCAGAAACGTTTCGTCTTTCCTCCGAAATACTGTTTTTTTGGGGGCGTGTGTGTGTGTACACAGGATCCCAGTTACAACCAACAATAGCAAAAATATAACAAAGAAAAAGTAAATTGTAATGTTTTTGGTGTGGACCCCAGGAAGAACAGTCTCTACTACAGTAGAAATTAATGGGGATCCTTAAACAAACAAACAAACAAATAACGATCTAAGATATACTGTATTTTCCGCTCTATAATTCGCAACGCTCTATAAGTCGCATTGTCCAATTATTGGCAATAAATTGGAAAAATCCATAAACGTGTTGCACCTCTCTATAAGTCGCATCTATTATGCGCCACCGCTGACGTGTCGCGTATGTTACGCGTCACCGCTGACAACCCAAAATGTGGGCTGGTGGTTTGCCCTGCTGCAAATGGCTGCCACACGGAAGGACTTCAACAAGATTAACACGGTAAAAACAATTTTTTGTTTGCTGAAAATTAAAGCAAAGATGTGTCTTAGCTGAACTTTTCCTTAATAAATGCACGTAATTATCTAATCAGCTGGATTTAAAAAGTAGTTTCGCTAGGTGCACCCGCACGGGTGGGACCGCAGCATTTTCTTTAAAATTTAGCAAGATAAACATTTAGAAATATATATTTGTTACCTGACATTATAGCAAAAGTGTTTCTGAGCTTAACCGTTCCTTAATAAATTCACGTAATGGTCAAATCTGCTGGATTTAAATTGTTTCGCTTTGATGTCTTCCAAACCGTCGCACGCGCTGCGAAAATAAATTATAAATAAATCGAATTTTAGCTCAAATGTCTCATACAGCTAACAGTTTGTAAATGTCCACCCAGTAATTACTTTCTGTAAGTTTGATCAAAATATGTCCTGTAGTTCATGAGTTATTTAGATAAATAGCACCCGTTTACGGTAAATACGGAGCTACCGGGATTAAGCAAACACATCTACAAAGCTAAAACATGGAATTTTAGCTCAAATGTTTCATACAACTAAAAGTTTGTAAATGTCCATCTAGTGATTACTTTCTGTAAGTTTGATCAAAATCTATCCTGTAGTTCATGAGTTATTTAGATAAATAGTATCCGTTTACAGTAAATACGGAGCTATAAGCAAACGCATCTACGAAGCTAAAACATCGAATTTTATCTCAAACATCTCATAAAGCTAATCAGTTGTAAATGTCCATCTAGTGATTACTTTCTGTAAGTTTGATCAAAATCTGTCCTGTGGTTCTTGACCTATTTTGCTAACAAACACTGAGCTAACAGTAGTTCATACCTCCAGAGCAGGAGGCCGGGCTGCGACAGTGTGTCCGACCAGTGGAGGCTGCCGTCGGACACATGAGCTGGAAACGGTTGGTGGACTCTCTGGAAGTGTCAGAGCTCCAGAGGAGGCTGCCGTCGGACACATGAGGTGGGAACGGTCTGTGTACCCTAGCGGACAAAAGTGGTACTGCACCCCTAGCGGCCGAAAGTGGTACTGCACCATTTTTGCCAAAATGAAAAACGGTCATATCGGAGCCAAAAATTGGTCTAAAAATTTGGGGGGGGAAATCCATAAACATGTCGCACTGCTCAATAAGTCGCAGGGCATGCAAATTAGGCAAAAAGGTGCGACTTATAGACTGGAAAATACGGTAGACTAAGACACGCCAAACGAATACCAAACGGCATGCCGACAGATCCGAGATACACGCCAATCACTAATAGCGCAAAACAATACACCAAACAATATATTGTTTAGCGATACGATGAGCCACTGCTTTATTAATGCTTAGTTCCTTTTCTGCCCATCTGCGCCAACTTCATGCAGCCCCTCCTCCTCCCTTGCTGAATACAAACACAACCCCTCACGTGCCGCTTCACACACGCTTACTAACCTCGTGAAGGCGACGCAGCTGAGGAGGATTATTATTTATTATATGTAAATGGGTTTTTTTAAGACATTTTGTAGAGTTACAGCTGTTTGTTAATAAATGTGCCTGTGTGACAACTGGGACAAAGCTCTGACCCCGGCTTTACACATCTTGCGTTACGTCTCCGCTCCGGTCCGACCTCCGCAGCAAATACGCACCCATTATAATCAATGAGATAAAGTACACTGGCTCCACACGGCGGCGCCGAGCGGCGGCGTGCGGACGGCAGTCCGTCAAAATTAGAAATTTTTCTATTTCTGCCGGATGACGGAGCTGTGCCGGAGTCAACTTTTGAAGATTACATCGCACCAACAGGAAAAGGAACGAGCACAACTTCCGTATTTACAAAATAAAATCACCACGGGCGGACTAATCCTAGCTGTATACGGATTTATTTGTACAAAAATGCTGTCAAACTATCATTTATGACTATTCTATGACTAAACTATTATATTTATGACTATGACTACGCCTACAAACGCAATACAAGAAATAAATAAATAAAAAGTATTTTATTCTGAAATGTAAACATCACTTCCTGTTGCTCGAACCATGTAGCTCATTTACGAGAGAAGATCAAAGCAGCAGTCTCTCTACTGTTCTCCTCCGTCTTCCACCGAATGAATTGTTTTGTTCTGACTTCATTATTTAATCGCGCTATCTCGTAATTCCCGCGCATGCGTCTCGGAGCAGCGCATCCAGGCGGACCTGAGCGCAGCGGAGGCAGTGGAAACTGGACTCGCTCAGCTGCGACCTGCGTGGCGGAGCGCACACGGACCGCAGGTAGTGTAAAGCCGGGGTGACTCAGAAATATATTTTTGTTATTAACTTTATGGAAAGAAAAAACAGAGTATCGTATATCACCATTCATCTTAAAATATTGATATGTTTATTTTAGTCCATATCGCCCAGCCCTATGTGGAACCAGGGGCGGCCCGCCACTAGAGGGCGCTAGGGCGCCGCCCTTCTGGAACCTCTGCAGCTCCACCATTTGAAGACTTAAAAAAATGAAATTTATAAAAATGAAATAAAATAAAAATGTTTCGAAATATATGCATATATGTTTTTAGTTGTGTAGGATAAATATTTTATGAGTAATGATGAGTTATATTGTTTGTTTCAAAAAACGTTTTCTGATTGTGACGTACTTCCGGTCCTCTCTGGGCGCCGGCAGCTAAACCATTGACTCTCGTTATCAGTTGCACATGCGCAGTTATGTCCCATCTTTACAAAACTATTGGAGTGTTCAGGGCGCAGTTTTCGCCGCCCTAGAGGCCTGGACTCGTCTAACGTGAACGCTGCGTATCGACAGCGTGTTTCCGGTCGTTTATTTATTTATTTTTATTTTTTTCTGGGATTACAGAGACGTGCTGTGACTGAAGCAGGCTTGCTCAGGTACGTTTTAACTAATTTAAGCCCTTTATTTAATATCTATTTGCATTTCTGACTGATATGCCTCTCAGATATTAGATGGCTCTGTGAAAAAAACCTTCAGCTGACTGCAAATGGGAAGTGATGAGTTTTTTTTTTCTTTGTTTGTTTGTTAGCATGCTAGCGCTAGCCGCCTGGTTATTGACTCTGATGGCTACATTTATTTAAATTTGCTTATAAAAAATTATCAAATATTAATAATTTTATATACTAAATAAATGTCACTGGTGGTGTTACTATTTCTTAACTCTGTATTGATCTGGAGAATGAAAACAAAGCCCTTTGCAAGTAACTAGCTCCTATTAACATTGAATTATTAAGTATTTATACAGATAAAAATGTGCCATGGAAGTACCCTGATGCATGCTCAATAATGCTCATGTTAAATAATGACGGTCAGTGTTATGACAGCCTGCAAACTCTCTTGTTCTACAGATAAAAAGCACAAATATAACTGTTATCCCTGTGTTTAGTGGGCTGGGCACCACAAGGTTAATAATAAAATAATCATATGTCTAATACTTATGTACTCTAATACTTAATACTAAGTCAGTCTTATTTATCGTATCACATTATATTATAACATTCATATATAATATCAAGTTGTTTTGTTTACTAGGTTGTTGAAATAACATAATCACAGTAAAATAGATCATTTTTCTTCCCCATAAATCAGTTATTTAAAATCTAATCTGGAATCATTCCTCCTTGTTAGACTTCAGTTGACCTGTTTAAGTTGGGCCCAAATTTGTTATTATCTTTTGATTTATTTTTCATTGAAATTTAATTATTTGTTAGTTTATTTTTGGAACTATTAAATTGAATTATTTGGTGGATTTTTGAACACCTTTGTCCTTATTTAAGTCTGGACCCTCACAATTCTATTTATATTGTGAACTTGTATTACTAAAATAATTATAACAGAATATGATAGAAATTGTCCAAAAATTTAAAAGTGGAAGCAGAACACTCCAATGGACCTTACCAAGCTCCGCCCAGAAACGCCCCCTAAGCTCCGACCGGCTCCATGTCGCCCAAGCGCAGCATCAGTTTCAATGTAAACATGGCGTCGACTAGGGTATTTCCGAGTCGAATAGTGTATCATTTCTGCCAGATTCCAACAAAATATCAGCCATGACGATGGACAGGGGAACCAACAAGTTCATGTTATTTTTTTTTGGACGTTATCAAGTTGTTTGAGCCACGCGATGCCTCCAACAGCGTGCGGGTCACAGCTAATGCTACTGTCTGATGAGGAAAACATCAGCTCACATGCTCAGCATTATTACAGCTGTGGACAGGATCACTGATGCCTATTGTCCTGCAAGGCTGGGTAAGTCAGGCATTCATGGTTTTGAGGGTTACTTTTGAAATCAGTGATTTCTGTTGTTGGCAAAAGTTTGAGTGTGCCTTGGTCGCAAAGCTAATGCTAACTGTAATCTCCATTCATTCCTTAAGTGGTTGGTTAGCCGTTGCTGCTTTAGCTGCTAAACACGCCGACAGCGACTTTTGTGAGGGCTAACGAGCTCAGCCGTTCGGTGTGTTAGTTAAAATCCAGCCTTCGTGTCACGATTTTGTGCAGTTTTAGGTGAAATCGACAGTAGAGCTCGTTGTGTTAGCTAGCTCATGTGGAGTTAGCAGAGCTGTTTCTTCCCAACTTCCAGGACGTTCAGTGAACTGTGGCTTTCTCTCATCGTGACCGCGTGTTGTTAACTAGCAGGTTTCAAAAGCAGGTCAACCCTTCTCTGCTGGTGAAAGAAATAATTGTTCAGTTTTGTGGTCGTGCACAAGCTTTGATCCAAGCAAGGCATTCAGTTTCACATATAGGGAAACGGTGAATTTTACTTCCACAAATACGGTCAGGGTACCTGACATCTCCTGTACAGATACCCCACTGACGGTGGAGGACCATTTTTCCAGCCCTGACGCAGAAAAAATCTGCACGTATGCTAGCTAGCAATGTAAGTAGCATGTGGTGCCGGTCTCACAAACGCTACCGTAGCGTTTGTTTTGTGAGACCGGCATGCACGTGGAAGCTGCGCTGTGACGTGTTATGGGCATTAGCCAATGAAACGCGGCCCGGTGGGCGGAGCTTGGTAAGGTCCATTCTCTTTTCACACTGATGCCTCAAACAAGGTGAAGATGAACCATGTTTTATTAATGATAGTTTTATACAAATGGATACACCTGATATATACAAATAAAAACATGAACAAACTTACTTTACAGTATACAAACATAATTATGCATACTTCTACACATGCTTAAAAAAATTTAACAGTTTATGGCGCCCCCCCCCCCTTAAAAAAAATCACCAGCCGCCACTGTGTGGAATCCATCTTGGATTTGGTTGACTCCATATGTTAATGAGTTTTAGATGTAAAGCCTTTGAGAGTTTCATCAGAATTTCTTCAGTGGATCATGAAATACTTTGTTAAAAGGACAGACAAGGTAGATGCCAACAATTAATGCCAAAGTTTTAAGAAAAATACTGTGCAATGTGAAGTGCTCAAATATGTGTTGGGGATAAGCCGAGTTACCTCATCAGGGGTGTCCTTGGTGTCGGGCTGGCCCTGTGCTGCACGACGCGCTGTGGCCCCGGCTCGAATGTTACTGAGGTTGATCTGACGCTCGGGGGGCGGGCCTCCTCGAGGCTGGCCTCGAACAATAATGGCACAGCCGGACAAGACCTGGATAAATCAAATGAAAAACACCTTCAAAGAAAATCAACATTTCTAAATTCAACATTAAAATTTAACGTTTCTACCATCCACTGCTTTATTTAACAAATGCATGTAACACGATCCGTCACTGTTTGAAACCATCTCATCACCAAACGAACGACGCCAAGTATAAATGCCATAAAAACATTTGTTTACGTCCAATAGATTTATGGATATATTCAGGTTGTGTACCGGTAAAAAGATGGAAAAATGTAAATGCAATGAATCTGGGGGGGAAAAAAACTATAGCAAAGTATATTTTCCAGTGTTGCTAGTTTATAATGTAATATAATAATGTATTTCAAAAGGTGCAACATGCAAGAAAATATAAATCTTGTTAAAAGAGCAAGTAGCAACATCACAGTGCACGTTGCCATAGCAACGGTGGGTGTCATTCAAATGCAAGATGAGATCCCCTTGTGATAACGTAGCACAAAACACAAAAAACTCCTCTTGGGTTTGACAACCATGGCATTTATGTGAATCTGAGCAAACACTTTTTTATCTGCAGACTCTTCAGCGTGTCTGCAGGAAGCATCCCTGGGTGGTGTTGATCTAAGATGTGAGCTAGATAAACTCATCAAATTGCTGCTGCTCATCACCAACTGTCCAACTCCATCTGAGCACAGCAGAGCACAAAAAGATGAGCCTTGGGCTAAAATACTGTTTTACAGCTAACTTGAATACATTAGATTTTCAATCTGGAAGCCTCTTGCAAATCTGATGACATGTAAACAAAGAAAAATGCATTTTTATATTTTAAATAAGAAGAGAAAGTAACAATTTCTCCCAAATGGTTATTTGAAATTTCAATACCGGTAATCTAATGGGTTCTGTTTGGTTGTCCTTCAAAAACAAAGCTTTGTGTTAGCCTGTCTGAATGAGCTGTCTGGTCAAATTACCAGAACAGTCATCCTCACTGGTTGCTTGTATGTAAACAAATGGAACTGCAATGAAAAGGTTGCGTTCTTTCTCAATATAAAGTCACTAACTAGTCTCCAAAAGTCACTGTGGAGTTAAGACACTGCTCGTTCAATCCTGCACAAGTCTGAACTGCATGCATTCAAAATAACTAATATTCCTGCAATAACTGAAGTGTGTTAATTTTAGGGGTGCACCGATTGCAGTTTTCTGGCCGGCCACCGATCACCAATTTCAAAAAAATAAAAGTCTGACCTGCTAAATCCGATGTTGGCCGATACCGATTTCGTTTTATAAGCGACACCATCGGGAGTTATAAGGTCACAATGCGCCTTCAATTTTCCACTCTTATTTTACTGAAAAACATACCCATGAACAACGTCCTACAAACAATACAAACTTGTTTAACTGGCCATGAGGTAGTGCTCTTAAAATATAAATGAAGGTCAGACAGTTGTTGTTATAACTACAAAAAAAATATGTAAAATCTGTTTCTCATGTACATATCGGATGATCTCCGATCCCCTAAAATTAAGGAAATCGGGGCCGATTTATCAGTGCACCCCAAGTTAATTTGGAAATTCAGGAGAATCTGCAGTTATACCACTTAAATTCAGTTTAATATTATCTTATGACTTTATCACCTATTTTCAACCTGAATAAACACAAAAGGCAGAAAGCTGCCGAAGACATGATTCTCAGTTTGACAGCAAATGAGCCAAAACAAAAATATATACACCGAGAAGATATGACAAGAAACAGCACCTCATCCAACAGCAACTTAACTATCCTTGAGCAAGAAAACATATGCTTAACAAGAAGACTACTGGCACTTATGGACATTTAAAAGCTGCATATGTGAAAAAGGCTCTTTAAATAAGGGCCATGCTGTCATACGGATAAAGACAAAATAAGATCAACAAAAGAGTAAACCCAGAAAACTCCATTGTCAAATTACAGGGGGCAAGAAAGTTGTAGCTACGTGTCAGTTTCCAGCAGTGGTTGGTGCTGACCAGCTCGGAAAAAACGTACTCTTTAACGAGACACGTTTCCCAGCTTTCCAACAGATAATATCTGGAAATGCACATTAAATACTCCGCCATATGCGTGTTAAACGGGATTTTTAAAAAAACTAAGTGGCGACAAACAAATCTAAAAGCTAAAAAAAAAAAACTTCTTGTGTTAGCTTGTACGCTAGCAGACAAAATGCATGTGTTGGCAAATAAATCAAAACATCATATACTGTAGTGGTGTTAAACACAAGCCTGACATCCAGCAAAACTTTGCACAATTTAACCTAACAGGCGCTCGACAGTGCATGCTAACGAGCTAGCAGCTAGCTAGCATTTAGCTGAGAAACTCGCCATCTGTTTGGCTACAAATCACAACTTTCTCACTTTGACAACTCTCCACCCAGCTCAAAGTTCAACCAACGTAAACCGAATAGGTCAGTCAGCATTTATCAGCTTTACATTAGTCAGTGCGTTTGAGTTTGTGAAGAAAGTAGTTCGCCTGATTAAGAGTTGGAAATCAGGACTGTTTTATAAAGCAGCTAGCATGCTAGTTAGCATGTTGCTGCAACCAGCTAAGCGTGAATGTGACTGACGGTTGATAACGTCATGACAGCGCTGGAATTAAACACGTTTTATGTTCGTAATAACAATCAAGCTGCTTTATAAAGTAAAGCAACAACCAGTTGTTACTTAGGTCCACGTTAGCTCTAAGCTAACTAGCTGTCTAACTAGTAAGCCAGCTTTCATATTCACATGTCAGGATTCATACCATTTTCACAATCCCTCTTTGCAAAGAAGCAGCCAGAACTGGGGCCGTTTGCGTTGGTGCCGAAACAGATGCCATGTCCACCGATTAGACGTTTAAAGGGTTTGACCAGAAATGTGAGCTGGGACTCTCTGGAATGACTGTTCTACTGAAAGCCAGGAGGAAAAAAGGCTGAACGCCAACCAACACACACGTTATACCGGAAACACACTTTGCCTGGCGCACACACACACGTAAAAGAAATCTTTCCGGGTCTGAGGAGCGGTGAATGGATGGAAGCGGACGGAGAGCGCTCGTGCAGATTGAAAAAAATGAGTTCCGGAGCAGCGGCTACGACACGTCAGCGTAGTGATACTCCAAGTTAACGGTGCGTTCATGGTCACTGGGAAAATAAAGCACCTTCACGTAAAAAAACAAATACAACGTGTCCGCTTTTTTGCTTGACGGAGCACAGAAAATGCATCAGTGTTTACAGTTAAAATTTTACATTTTATGAACTTTTTATTGAATCAAACCATGCGACAGCTGATGAAGCATTATTTTTAAAGTAAGCTCATATGATAATGAACATTAAAGCAACTTTTTTTTTAACAAATGATACAGATTAATTTTATTTTGATAAAAGTTGCAGAAATATAAAGATGGTTGTATGATGCCCCATAGCAAATGCAAAATTGTCCAGAAATGTAGCCCCATATATAAAACACACTAGGGTGCACCCACTGAACCCCAAACACACTTAATGCATAATTTGTCTTTTAGCAAAAATACTAAATGGATTTTAATGAAACTCACAGGAACTATTAGCTATACAGCTACAATTGACTGGGTTATGAAGTCAAATCAGTTCAAGATAGCCACCACTGCTAATCAACTTTAGCAAGCACAACATGTTTTAACAGTCAATTTTACTGCAGTTACAATTTGGTGTAGTAGTAGTAGATGAAAATCTTCCCCAAAACATACTCTGAGTGTCAACAGATCTCATGAGATGTTTGCTGAAATCTTTAGCATGTGAGACTGCTGGCCATTAGTATTCTCTCATGTGACGCTAGTTTCAATAATTAATACAAATGTAAAAGGGTAGAGGACAAGATTTAGTGAGTTTAGGGGTGGTTGTACTGTTCTCAGTTAAGAACATTAACTGTAAAGTACAAAAAAAGCATCAGAAGCTGATTCCTTAACTCCCATAATAAATAAATAAATATGTTTTATAGCCCATGATGACAACAGCATTTACAAAAAGTCTGTACATTCTGTTAGGGTTTTGGTTTTGATGCATTTAAAGATACATTCTGGAGGTGGCCCTGCTTTAATCCATCCATTATCTTTACCTGCTTCTTCCTTTTGGACAGTGTTGCCAGACTGGATGGTTTACTGCCATTTGGGTGGTTTTCATTCTGTTTTGCTGGGAACTCTGGGAATAATTTTGTTGGATTGTTGCGTTTTGCCACATATTGTTAAATTACCTTGGCTTGTACTGATGTGCGTTCATGTTCAAACAGTAAATTTACTGTAACAATATATTGATTGGGCGGTTTTTTTTGTGTGTGATATGGTGGTTTTTAACAGATTTTTTGGGCTGGAAAACCTCAACTCTATCTGGCAACACTGCTTTTGGGTCACAGGGGTCACTGTTGCCTCCAGTCCATCACAGGAACTTAAACGAGACTAACACCATTCACTCTGTCACTAACAGGGACAATTTCATTACCCAATCAGCCTAACATGCATGTTTTTAGTCTGTGGGAGATCAAAAAAGCGTTCAATACAGAAACAGAGGAAACTGGAGTAGGCCTACATAGAGACAACCCATTGAAGGGCAAGAACATGCAAACTCCACCCAAAAGGCCCCCAGCCAGGACGCAGCGATCTTCTCACTGAGAGGCAACAGCCTATACTAAATTGAGACGATGAATACCAGAAAGTAAATAAAAAGACAAGGTGGACTCAAGGGATGCAGCTCATCTATGATTGAGACACAGTTTGCCATGAAAAAGTTTATACGTTTATAGTAGGGATGGGGCAGATCCGATCCAGTATCGGTATCGGTATCCGATACCAGCATTATTTAAGTATCGGGTATCGGATCAAACCTGCCGATACTTTTCCGATCCAGCTTCAAAGAGCACTTGTGTTCAATCACAATCTGTGACTGCCCTTTTTAACATTGTGTGAGATAAACCCAATGAAGACACTCTTAAGCCTTACAATAAGGGGGTTCCCTATTGTAAGGCTTAAGAGTGTCTTCATTGGGTTTATCTCACACAATGTTAAAATGAATAGTTTGGGTGCAAAAGTTTCATTATACAGAGTCAAATACCTGAACAGTATCGGATCGGGAAAGTATCGGTATCGGTCGATACTGAGTTAATAAGTATCGGTATCGGATCGGAAGTGAGAAATGTGGATCGGTGCATCCCTAGTTTATAGTTTATAATGTGCAGTAGACCATACTGAGCCTGTAAGATGCAACTGAAGATTAAATGTGTTTTTGCACGAAGCACCCTTCAAACATCCTTCAGCTCTTTGTGGGTTAATAAAGGTTTTCTTTTGTCACTCGGTGCAACTTTGCCATCTTTAGAGTTTTAACTCAAAATTGCTTCAGGTTTTATCTAGGGATGGGGCCGATCCGATCCAGTATCGGTATCGGTACCCGATACAGCATTATTTAAAGTGCGACTAAACCCAAAATTAACTTTTTTTAGCTGATAAACTCCCTAGAATGTGTTAGAAATATTATCTAGCACTATGGCTGTGTTTATTTTCACATAATTGTGCATATCTGTGTAAATTGGCAATATTTGGCAATATTTGGTCTAAAACTGTGTTTACGGTAGTCCTTTGGGTTGAACAGAGGTTATTGCACCTTAATTTTCATATTGGTCAGGACTGTTCACTCTGATGTGTCTTGTACACTCTGATGTCACAAAGGTGGTTCAAGCAGAGCCAATCCCCTGCAGAGATGAGAAGTGCATACCTTATATGGAAGTGCTGCATTTCACTCCTGACAAGCGGTTTTATTTTTCTTTTCATTTTCATTTTTTTAGGCCTTTGGTTTTGGATGGAATGGGTGGAATAGATAAATACATCTACATGTTTATTCTTTGTTGTTGCTTGGTGTATGTTGTTGGCTAGAGGTTTAATTTGTTTTAGGTTGTTGCAGGTGGAGGCGTGAACAAAAGCACAACTCTACCTCCACCCCTCCTTGTCTCTCGACACGCCCATTTTCAGGGAGATTTTGGAAGGAGGAGTTACCGTCTCAACCTGGGTTTAGTCTCACTTTAAGTATCGGGTATCGGATCAAACCTGCCGATACTTTTCCGATCCAGCTTCAAAGAGCACTTGTGTTCCATCACATTCTGTGACTGCACTTCTTAATCAACTCTCTTATTGATTAAGGGGAGTGCTGTGTTGTGTTTCCCATCATGCTTAGCGCTTTTTTAGTTTTTCAGCTGCACCATGAGTAAGGAGGACATGTGTGTGGTATAATTGCCTCTTGTCCTGTGTGCTGTTAAAGTCAGTGGGTTCCCTATTGTAAGGCTTAAAAGTGTCTTCATTGGGTTTATCTCACACAATGTTAAAATGAATGGTTTGGGTGCAAAAGTTTCATTATACAGAGTCACATACCTGAACAGTATCGGATCGGGAAAGTATCGGTATCGGTCGATACCGAGATAATAAGTATCGGTATCGGATCGGAAGTGAGAAATGTGGATCGGTGCATTATAGTTTTATCATATTTTTCTCCTTTCCCATGTGTTTTATTTTTCAATCAAATATGTTTCCTAAAGGTTTGAAGCATTTTGCTTATAAAATAAGTGTTGAACTGTTTGTTCTGAGTGTTGCATCTGGAAAGCAACCTTCAGCACAAAAATTGCAGCTTCTGGTATTAATCTGGATTATAGTGGATTTTGACCCCAAAACGAATTAATCAGGGACTGCAGGGGAGCTATCAAATAACCCAATCATTTAATTATAGTCCCCATGACCCAAATGAAGAAGTGTGTAAAAGATAATGGATGGATGGACGGACGGACGGACGGATGGGTGGTAAATTTTGCCAAAAAAACTTGGAAAACTTTAAATGTCTTGCTTGGTTGGTTCAAGAAAATGCACAAATATGTCATTATTTAAAAAAATCAGATTTGTCTAGTGAATAAATTAGGACAAATGCTATATTATTCATTTAAAACTTACTTGAATGCAAAAACAAGTTAACGTTTTAATTATGCAGTGTTAACAAAACATGCAAGGTTTGCAGCTTTACATCCACAGATACCTAAACATTTCATATGTTGTCACAATTACCAGTACTATTTTTTATTTATTTAATTAATTCGTTATTTTTTCATTTAGGTGTGTATTTGTTGTATTTTTGTTAAATCATGTAAGAAAAAGAAAAATATTAATAGGAGATATTTTGTTTACCTGGATTTGTGTTGGTGTTCTTCTTATTTGATGTTATGAAGAAGTTATGTATCACATGGTATACTATGTTATTGATAATATTTTGTTTGCTTGTATCTATTCTCTCTTCTCCTAATAAAAAGATTTAAAAAAAAAAACAATTACCAGTATATATTATTTTGCAACAATAAAGTGGAAAACTTTAGTAACTTTAAGGTTGAAAGTCATTAAAGTTTGCAAGGCTATGAAAAACTGACTTACACATTCAGAAAATAAAAGAGTTCAAATTGAACATAAAGGCAAACCCGTCTGACCACCGTTAAATTTTAGCAAAATGTGAACAGAATGATAAACTAAAATAAACTTCTGACTTTGTAAAAATCAAGATTATCCACTGAAGTCAACTCCTGGTGCAGTGACAGGATGAGATTTGGATTGTTGTCTCCAAGGAGGAGACATCCAGCAGTGACGCAGCTCCTCCGTTGCGCACACTGCGCGTTTGGAGAGGTCTTGGGAACCTTTTTACGCGGCTGATTTAGTCCCATTTCTCCACGCTTTTCAAAACACACAAGTGTCTGTTTTTACCTGTTTATATGTTTTAGGGACAGAATAAAAGACTTGGCATCAAATCTAAATGTTATTTGTTATCTGAGCCACTAAAGGTAATCAGACTCCCGCTCCTCGAAACCAGATTAGAATTTACGCACCGCAAAAACGCGGTGCTGTTTTAACAACCCGACCTGAGCAGGCAACTTAAATCAGCCTCATTTGGTGCACACTATATCTACAATAAACTACTATGTATTAAAGACCACATTACATTTCCAATAATAAACAAAACCACTCTCATTCATCCTTTGTGCCTGTTGGCAAGGCGATGTCCAAAATGGCTGCTCTCCATGCAGCTTCCCCGACTGTACACAGAGCATCATTGTGCTCCGACTCGTGGTTAATGTATAATGTGAGCCATATGGCATTTCCAGATCCGAGCCTTTATTTTGGTGTCACTTCCATCTGTGTGGACCCAACTAATGAGCTCCAATTAGTCATTGAACAGGCCCAAAAGACGGGCGTTGTGTGGATTTTTCCACATGAGCTAATATTTGCTCGTCAAATATTTCCTCCTGAAACCGTTTACAACGCATTTTTATCTGCTATCTGCTCAAGGAACATCTGTGAGGACGTTCACCTCCCTCTAAACCTGCTTCAACATGGCCCCCTTTGCGCCTCTTATATTTGTTCACGTTTTGGAAGAAAATGTAATAAAGATAGACAGGGTGATGGATTTATGATTGATCAAAAGCACTTTACCATATGGCAGTGGTGGATGGAGCACATTTCAAAATGTTTGCTTTATGGAGAGGAGGCCGGAGATCCTTGTTTTTAATCTGAGCCTGCACTTCACCTGAGGGATGCTCCAGTCACGTGACTACTAGTCTATCCCAGATGGCAGGATTTTGTTTTATATCTCATATTTTTAGAGCTCTAAGAAACTTGTTCTCAACGATGCAGAGACAAAGAAGAAAAGCGGAGAGCTGCAACGTGGTGCACTTTGGACATGCACTGCGCAAAAGCAAACCCCTCTTTACAGCCAATGTATATGTGAATGTATTTTACACATTATGATCAAGATAATAGAATACATAGTTTGACCAAAACATGAAGCAAATAAGGACTCTGTGTAAATCCTTGAGGAATTGTGCGCCAATTTCATCTTGATTGTGCGGCAGTGCAACAAAAAAAGGTGATACGTGGGTTAAAATCTCCCAAGGTGCATCGCTTTTTTATGGATAATAAAGAAATGGAAGTTCATATTCTAAAATGTGCAGAGGTTAAAAACAACAGCGGGTTGTCTGCGGGGTTATTGACACACGCGCGTCATTTGACCCATATAAATATCTGCGGACAGCTCTGGTTGCGCTCATTGTGCGCCAGAGCAGACGCGCGCCTGGTCTCTCCTCACGACAAGTTTCATCCTCAAAGCTCAGCGAGATGCAAACCAAAGGTCAGCTTTTATTCCACGTGCACTCTGATGGATTTATTTAAGGCGCACTTCGGGAGATTTATCTGCTGTTTCGTGAAAAAGGTGGCGGCAGCGTGAACCAGCTGGGAGGGATGTTCCTGAACGGAAGACCGCTCCCCGAGTCCAAGAGACGGGAAGTGATCCAGCTGGCCTCGGAGGGACTGCGGCCGAGCCACATCTCCAGGATTCTGCGGGTGCGCACGCTCCAAAATGGCGCAACTTTTACGCGTTTTCTGTGCAAGCTGCTGCTCTGAAATGACGTCAGAGCCGCATATGAAATGCAGGTTCTGATCCAGTTCAGGAGTTTTACACTAAAATTATTATTTTTTATGTTGACCATATCACTAAATTGTTCAAATGGATGCGCAATCTCCGATGCGTTATCGAGATGTCACACCACCAGCACGTGGCTCGAATGATTCTGCTTCTATCAAGTTACCTGTTACCTGCTAGATGCACATCCAATAATAAGTTTCTAAAAGTCTCATTAATCCATTCTGTGGTTCACAAGATATTTTGCTAACAGACAGACGTAGTCAACTACAAACAGTTAGTAGCAAGATATTAAGACAAATAGTTGTTTTTACACTGTTTGCATTAGATTATATGTTTGGCATCCATCCCAGCTATTACCACACCAAACTTTAGGCCAATCTCTGTAAAACTGACAGAGTTAAAGCCATTTATGTGTTTTTCAAGTTCCGATGGCTGTGACAGCTACTTTGATTCGAGTCAACTCCAAAATCAAAACATTTATAGATATACATATATATTATATGGTTATCTTCAACAAGTTTCATCAGAGTTGGTCCAGTGGTTCATGAGATATTCTGCTAACAGACACACACAAAGACAAGCAAAACAATTGCCCATCAGCTTCAGGCAATATTAATGAATCATGTCTAACTGCATGTCTTCAGGTGTCCAATGGGTGTGTCAGTAAGATCCTGGGCCGTTACCGGAGTACGGGACTCGTGGAGCCAAAGGCAATGGGAGGGAGCCGACCCCGACTTCTCACCCCCGGGGTCATCGCCACCATCATCCAGTGCAAACGAGAACACCCAACCATATTTGCGTGGGAAATACGCCAACGTCTTGCACTGGCACGGATATGCAAAGTCCCTAGCGTGAGTGAGATCTAAACGAGAGATTTTTTATTTAAAAGCATGCCGACACGTCAGCAGTTATACCGGATCTTTTTGTTCCACAAGGTTTCATCCATAAATCGGATTTTGAGAAAGATCCACTTGGATCATGGACCGCTGTGCATGGAGACGAACTCCCATGCGAGGATTGAGAGACGTGAGTCTGACACGTTCATTCGATCGCCTTCTCTGAAATAAACATCCATCACGTGCGTCGTCTGTGTGGCCGTACAGGTTTATATTCTCTGGAACAAGAAACGCCGCCCGACGAGCAGAAATCCAAAGGTGCTCATCAAAGAAACCGCACCGCCTTCACCCCTGAGCAGAGGAGGGTCCTGGAGCAAGGTGACCAAAACCCATCGGGCGCGTCAAACCTCAACCGTGTGATGTTTACACTCACAAAACACGTTTCCGTCTCCAAAACCCAGAATTCTTACAACGCAAGTACGCTGACCTGTACACACGAGAGAAACTGTCAGCTGAAACGACACTCCCTGAGGACACCATCAAGGTAAACTCGTCACTTTGTGGGTTTTTATCCCCACATCTGGTCGTCCTCGTCTCCCTGAGATGTTTCTCTCCTCTTTTAAAGGTCTGGTTTTCAAACAGGAGGGCTAAATGGAGGAGAGACACCAAGCAGACGAGCAGCACACAGAGTACGCAGGTTATAGGTGCAAGGGTGGGGACGATGGTTACAGCCAGTTATGAATCCTAGCGCACCGAGATGGACAGTGTCCAACATCTGCAGGGTGCTTGTAGGAGTATTCACAATATCACCGTAGTCAATGGAGGGAAGGAAAGTTGCGGTTACAAGACGTTTCCTAGCATTCAGAGTTTTAAACAGGATTTATTTCTTTAAAAGAAACACAATTTAACGTTCAGTTTCTTTACAAAGTTTTCTGCACTGGGCTTAAAATAGAGAAGCAAAACCAAGATACCCAAGTATTTATAAGAAACGACAAACTCATAGGGGCACCATTCCAAGATAAGATAGAAGGAAGGACTGCTGGGACCGATTTCTTGTTGGAAAACAACATCCCTTTGGTTTTGTCAGCATTTAGCACCAGTTTCAGACGGAACAAATCTGACTGGATGATGTTGAATCCAGACTGGAAAAGCTGGAAAACCTTAGCAACTGTTCCAGCTCAACAATAAACAACTGTGTCATCGACATAGAAATGTAAGGATGCATCAGGAATGATCTGACCTACATTACTTACGGTATGTAGATTGTGAAGAGGGTGGGTCCTAAGACTGAACCTTGTGGTACACCGTTAACAGATAGCTGTTAACAATGGTGTACCACAAGATTCAGTCTTAGGACCCACCCTCTTCACAATATACATAAGATTTATGATCAAACACAATATGAAGATTTAAGATTTTATGAAGATTTAAAATAAAAATAAAAATGTTGCACATATCTTAAACATTTGGTATGTTTACTACAAAGTATGTTCCACTGTGAATAATACAGGTCCTTCTAAAAAAATGTGCATATTGTGATAAAGGTAATTATTTTCCATAATGTAATGATAAAAATGAAACTTTCATATATTTTAGATTCATTGCACACCAACTGAACTATTTCAGGTCTTTTATTGTTTAAATACTGATGATTTTGGCATACAGCTCATGAAAACCCAAAATTCCTGTCTCAAAAAATTAGCATCTCATGAAAAGGTTCTCTAAACGAGCTATTAACCTAATCATCTGAATCAACAAATTAACTCTAATCACCTGCAAAAGATTCCTGAGGCTTTTAAAAACTCCCAGCCTGGTTCATTACTCAAAACCGCAATCATGGGTAAGACTGCCAACCTGACCATCATTGACACCCTCAATCAAGAGGGTAAGACACAGAAAGAAATTTCTGAACGAACAGGCTGTTCCCAGAGTGCTGTATCAAGGCACCTCAGTGGGAAGTCTGTGGGAAGGGAAAAGTGTGGCAGAAAACGCTGCACAACGAGAAGAGGTGACCGGACCCTGAGGAAGATTGTGGAGAAGGGCCGATTCCAGAGCCACCGTGCACAGGCGTGTGCAGGAAATGGGCTACAGGTGCCGCATTCCCCAGGTCAAGCCACTTTTGAACCAGAAACAGCGGCAGAAGCGCCTGACCTGGACTACAGAGAAGCAGCACTGGACTGTTGCTCAGTGGTCCAAAGTACTTTTTTCAGATGAAAGCAAAGTTTGCATGTCATTCGGAAATCAAGGTGCCAGAGTCTGGAGGAAGACTGGGGAGAAGGAAATGCCAGAAGTCCAGTGTCAAGTACCCACAGTCAGTGATGGTCTGGGGTGCCATGTCAGCTGCTGGTGTTGGTCCACTGTGTTTTATCAAGGGCAGGGTCAATGCAGCTATCAGGAGATTTTGGAGCACTTCATGCTTCCATCTGCTGAAAAGCTTTATGGAGATGAAGATTTCATTTTTCAGCACGACCTGGCACCTGCTCACAGTGCCAAAACCACTGGTAAATGGTTTACTGACCATGGTATTACTGTGCTCAATTGGCCTGCCAACTCTCCTGACCTGAACCCCATAGAGAATCTGTGGGATATTGTGAAGAGAAAGTTGAGAGACACAAGACCCAACACTCTGGATGAGCTTAAGGCTGCTATCGAAGCATCCTGGGCCTCCATAACACCTCAGCAGTGCCACAGGCTGATTGCCTCCATGCCACGCCGCATTGAAGCAGTCATTTCTGCAAAAGGATTCCCGACCAAGTATTGAGTGCATAACTGAACATAATTATTTGAAGGTTGACTTTTTTTTACACTACACTACTTTTTATATCCACACTACTGCTGATATATGCCGTATATTCTTTTTACCAGCCTTATTGCATATGTCACTCTACCCTCTATATCAATAGCAAATACCTCATACATATACAGTACTGTGTACATAAACTTCATATGCTGCTTTGTCACTTTATTACAAATGTTAATGTCAGAACCTTCCTTTTATTTTAGAGATATACTTTTTATACTTTTATACTTTTATACTATGCAAAAACTCAGGACAGTATTACTGTACACTTTTATTATTTCATTTTATGCTTATGTTTATTAAATGTTTTAATGATTATTGTTGCATAATGGGTCTGAGAGAAATGCAATTTCAATCCTGTGTATGTCCTGTACATAGCGCAGTTTTGACAATAAAGTTGACTTTGACTTTTTTATTAAAAACACTTTTCTTTTATTGGTCGGATCAAATATGCTAATTTTTTGAGACAGAAATTTTGGGTTTTCATGAGCTGTATGCCAAAATCATCAGTATTAAAACAATAAAAGACCTGAAATATTTCAGTTAGTTTGCAATGAATCTAAAATATGTTAAAGTTTCATTTTTATCATTACATTATGGAAAATAATGACCTTTATCACAATATGCTAATTTTTTGAGAAGGACCTGTATATGGGTTTGTGAAATCTGGGATTCTTTTTGTTTATATTTTACTCTCTAAAGATCTTTATTGTTTTTACTAAACCTTTCTTTGTTACAGTTTCAGTGTTCGAAGAGCAAAGCAGTGTAGTTCCTCTGAATCCCGTCAGCGTCACATCTCATCAGGTAGGCCGATGCCCTTGGAGGAGAGACTTTAGAGATTTTTGACTAAGCCTTAGGAGTAATTTTGTCCTTGAATAATTTGAATTAAACGTTTTTCTGTCAAATGAACGTTTTAGCACATAACCCTGACAAAACAAAATGATAGGATTTTAAACTTCATAGGAGCAAGATATACCAATGCTCACAAATGATAAAGAAACTTAAACTTTGCTTTTGTTGATTTGCAGGAAATAAATCCGGAAAGCTTGTTGCAACACAAAGCTACAAGAAAGTTGCAAAGTACCGGTAGTTACTTCTTTCAAACAGAAACAGGTATGCTCATGGAGCTTTTAAAAATAATTTTTGTTAATTAAAGTCTTGAATTTGACTTTACCTTCAATTATCATCTATGTCCTGTCATGCATGAAATCTGTAAGAAAAACTGATGTTAGAGATTTGGTTTCTTTTAAAAACCTGCACACCTGCATAGTGTTTTTAAATGTACACATTATTTCAGCTTTGACTTTCAGAAAAAAGTAGTTTAAACAAAACATGTCTCATTAGACACAGAATAGAAAGGACTTAAGGCATGTTTATAGTCATACTGTACTCTGAGCATTGATCTTTTTAAAATATTCATGTGAACGCATACGCATTTTCTCCATCCCGTCCTCAGTTGCCCATCACCTGAGTGACATGTTGCCACACACCCTGGACAAGTCCCCACAGGATGCCCACAGAGACGCCTTCCTGCTTCCACCGGTTTACCATATCCCAGACATGAGGACAGCCCTCCCTCTAACATCAGAGTCCACCAGAGCCCACTGCTTGGAGTCAAGGCT
>JBBPBX010009533.1:42772-59883 GCA_038048925.1 Garcialebias charrua | reverse complement strand
AATTATTAGTAGGAAGTGCTATGGTCACCCAACAAATATTTCATCAGTTTAAATTATTAAAATTTTATGATTTGGTTGAACATAGTATTTTACAAGTCATGTATAAAACTGAAAAAAAATTACCCCCCAAATATTCAATTAAAATTTGTTTAAAGTTATTAAACCCTGAAGGGAATGTAAATGTTTGTAAAACCTCCATTTAGGACTAGTTTGAAGGAGCTGAGTTGTAAATCAGGAAACAGGATTGTGTTGACTTGATATCACCATAAACATTTCTAAAACTATTTATATGTTTTAAAATATGATTAAATCAAAGTTGTTGGGAAGGTGTGGTGCAGGTGAAGTGAAGGTTGTTGTTTGTTTGTAGTTATTTTGTATTTTTTAAACAAGGGGCAGATATTAAAACACTATTTTCGTCTTTCTGCACATTTTCATTCAGTGTTTTTTCTTCTTCTGATGAATTTGTTTTATTTTGAATTTAAAAAACATGCAGCGCTGCTGGGGCTGTTTGTTTACGTCGTAGTTTCAGGGAAACGTTGGCTCAAACTTTATTGTTCTTCATCTTCTGACTCTCATCATATTCTATCGAGTGGAAACTCTTCAGATTAAACAAGTTAGAATAGATGTTCCCACCGCTAGTTAGAACGACTTTGTCACGTTTTGCAAAATAAAGAAACCGAGTAAGACTCGCTGCAGATGAGACCTGCAGTTTAACAAAACCGAACTACGTCCACACCTACGAATTAGTCTTTCCTCTCATCAGTGATGTCGTCTGCTTTCTCTTCGCTTGTGAAACTTTGTTCAGTCACATTCTGACGGTCATGAGCACTCGTTTGACTCGTTTTGAAGCGAAAACTTAACGCGCTTTGGAGACTAGCTTAGCTTTTAGCCTGCTACCGCTAACGCCTGCTGCTGGAGTGAGCGCTGCGTAACAACGACGTCACCACGCACGTTTTGTGTCACAGCTTTTTCTGTCCGGGCGGGTTGTTGAAGCAGCCGCTCCAACCCGAACAGAAACAGAAAAACGTCAGTGAAACGTTGTAAAATCCTATCGAAATATCGAAAATATGCTTAAACTTCATATCATCGTTATTGAATAAAAGTATATCGCGATATTTATCGTTATTGAATTATCGTCCAGCACTACTATAGAGATTGCAGAAACTACTAAAACTGGGTGAAGAACTGTCCAACGCATTATTAAAAACTGGAAGGATAGTTGGTACCCATCGTCTTCAAGGAAGAAATCTGGCGGGAAAAAAATCCTGAATGATCGTGATCGATGATCACTTAAACGTTTGGTGAAATCAAATGGAAGAAAAACAACAGTAGCACTCAGGGCTGTGCTTAATAGTGAAAGTAAGAGCATTTCCGCATGCACAATGTGAAGGGAACTCAAGGGATTGGGACTGAACAGCTGTGTAGCCTGAAGAAAACCACCAGTGAGGCTAACTGGAAAAAAGGCTTCAGTTTATAGGGAGCATAAAGATTGGACTCTGGAGCAATGGAAGCAGGTCATGTGGTCTGATGAGTCCAGATTGACCCTGTTCCAGAGGGATGGGTGCATCAGGGTAAGAAGAGAGGCAGGTGAAGTGATGCACCCATCATGCCTAGTGTCTAGTGATCAATGCAAGATCTTGGTGGAAAATTAATGCAACACTGGATGGAAATAGATCTTGAGACATTGCAGGAGCTTATTGAAACTACACCACAGTGAATGCATCCTGTAATCAAAGCTAAAGGCGGTCCAACGAGGCTGGGAGGAGTCGACGAGGGACAAGCCCCCAGAAACCATCTTGGCTACAGCAAACTGGTTGGTCCACTTAAGTTGTTTACTTGGTGGGGTAGCTTCAGTTTGCTTTGGACTACTCTGACTGACGAAGCCCTCTGGAGTGAGGGTGAAACGTTTCTACTAAAAAGAAACTGTCCAGATGAACTGATTGAGAATGAGCGGATTTGATACCTGGACTATTGAGAATGAACTTTCTTGTCTTGAACCACTTTGGACATGTCTGCCTGCCTGGGAGGAGTCGACGAGGGACAAGCCCCCAGAAACCATCTTGGCTACAGCAAACTGGTTGGTCCACTTAAGTTGTTTACTTGGTGGGGTAGCTTCAGTTTGCTTTGGACTACTCTGACTGACGAAGCCCTCTGGAGTGAGGGTGAAACGTTTCTACTAAAAAGAAACTGTCCAGATGAACTGATTGAGAATGAGCGGATAGTTACAGGTATTTTTGTGCCAGCTAGCATTGGTTAGCTGTGGTGGCCATCTTAATCACTTGTAGATGTACACATTGTGATTGTCCCTTTGGAAGTTTCACTTAATCCATTATTTGGTTTGTTAGATATTTTTCTTAGTGTCGAGAAACAAAAACTCACTGACACAGAAAATAAATTTTTGTGATGTCTTGATCTTCAGTGGAGAGAGATAAAATGTGATGCTAATACTGAAGTTAAACATTCAAAAACGTTTTACTTAAAGTTGAAACTCCAGCAAATGTTTTTTTTTGTCACTGCAGAAGGGCACCACTAAAAGTACAGAAATAAAGACCCAACATTCATTAAGACATGACACTTATGATTCCCCACCATCTTATAAAAATCGTATGAATTTTAAACTTTGATGTTCAGAGGAAAAAAACTATTGCTTTGAGCCAGAGAAGTAACTTGAGCTAAAAATAGGTGCTCAGAGTCTCCTCCTGACATGTGGTACGGGCTGAAAGACTTCAGCAGTTATCAGTTTTCCACTAATGCTAAAGGCAGCAAAGGCAACATGAAGCTATAATAGGTTTCTTATGTTGATACATATTGCTAATTATGGTACATATTTCCCGTTAGAGATTGTACTGGGAGCATGGTTGCTCAGTTGGTAGAGCTGTTGCCTCTCAGCGAGAAGGCTGCTGTTCCAAATCCCGGCCCAGGACCTTTCTGGGTGGAGTTTGGATGTTCTCTCTGGGTATTCCAGTTTTCCTCCCACAGACTAAGAACATGCATGTTAGACTGATTGGTAACTCTGAATTGTCTCTAGGTGTGAGTGAGAGCGTGAATGGTTGTTTGTCTCTATGTGTCCCTGTGATGGACTGGAGACCTGTCCAAGGTGTACCCTGCCTCTTGCACAGTGACTGCTGGACATGGGCACTAGTGACCCCCGCGTCCCAAAAAGGAAGAAGTGGGTAAAGATAATGGCTGGATGAATGAATTTTTATTATTTTATTTGTTTTGATATTATACCGGTATATTTACTCAGAGTGCTTTGCTGTTAGACTTCCGGCTTGTTTGTGGTTTCTAGAAAATCCTAAAGCTGAACAGGGGTCAGAACCTTCAACTACCAGGCTCCTCTTTTGTAGTTTGCTCTCACTTTATGTTTTGGAGGCAGACACCTTCTTTTTCTTTAAACTTTAGTTTTTTGACAAATATGTTAGTGCTGACCTTGAGCATGTCCTTTAACTATACGTATAGGCTCTGACTGCTGAAGGATTTCTCATTAAGCACTGAGCACCTTTCTCAAGTCTGACCATTCTACTTTCCATGTACCGGTATGTGTATTCTAATATTGCCGTAAATACCTTGTGGTTTTCTTTTCCGATAGTTGCACCCTGGCTCAATTCTTTAGTGTTTTTGTCCCCTTTTCTCGCCTTACCCCAGCTGGTGGAGGAAGATGACCTCTCATCCACAGTCTAGTTGTGACGGTCTTTTCATGCTAAAAGTAGCTCTCCTCTTCACTGTCTGAGTCAAAAAGATCAATCAATGCAATTTCGTTTTTATTTCCACATTAGCATTGTTTTTCAAGCTAAACTGTACTTTGTAGAATTAAACAATATTTTAATTTAGAATTGATTTATGTTAGATCCAAGTTCTGTAAGGTCAGCAGCGTTTTGTTTGGCTTACCTTGCTGACAGGCACAGCAATTTGTCCAAACTGCTTTTTCATTCAGTTGTGCTAGAGCCATTTAAATGCAGGCAGGTAATCAGTCAGAAGACCTTTCTCTCTTTCAGCACACCTGAGAGGTGTCCGTGTTCAGGGTGAGTGTTTTTTTTTTTTCTTATCTGCTTTCTGTGGTGTGTTTTTATCAGAATGTGAAAGTTTTCTGGACACACTCATTTTGTGTTGTTGCTCTTTTCTTTGTATAACTGGTGACAGTGAGATCTGGAAAACATTCATGTGCAGGTAAACATTATAAGATTTACATCAGAGTGGTGTGGTAGATCAAATGTAGAAATCACGAGTTTATTTCACATTAGAATCTGGGATCTTTAAGAATCCAATTTATTTTCCATTCCCATAACGATTGAATTTAACATTTGGGTAATTTGACTGTAATTATTTGGATGAACGGCCCTAAATTTCTGTATTTCCTTCAATAGTTCCTTATTTTTTATGAGGGAAGGTGCACTGTCCTGAAAAAAAGAAAGGAAAAAAAAGTTGTACACTGATGACCCCCCGTTGCTGAAGGATTTGAATAGTTAATATTTGTGTAGTTTTCAAGATGAGTGTTTTTCTGTACTGGAATTGGAGGGAATGCACATAGACCTTAACAATACAGTATATACTGTATACCAAGAATAGTGTGTAAACTGATGGAAAGAGAAAACTAAAGGTAAATTATTTTATTTACTGTGAACAGGGAATGGATCTGGAAGGGAATGGGAGACAGGTCACTTGAATTTAGAAGTATACTTTAGGTACAAAGTAAATATTCTAGAAAATGTATCTTACTTTCTCTGTTTTGTTTGCCAGGTTTGGAGAGGAGGATGACAGTTCCCAGGTGGATGGGGGCTCTTGGTGAGGAGTGAGAAGTTGGAGTGGCAGAACGAAACTCAAAGGTTTCTTTCCATAAAATCTTACATCTTTTTAATTTACCCTTTGTTTTTGTTAAAAAAAAAAAGAGAAAAAAAATGCTTAGAGCTACAGTATCGGAAAAAAGTATTAATCTGAAATGAGCGAGACTTTCACCTCCACCTCCATTATTGCTGAATTTGTGTTGGCGTCTTAAAACCTATACAGTGGTAAATTCAAAATTAATTATGCATGACTTTGATGCATAAATTACAGGCTGAGACATGGAGAAGCAAAACCCAAAAGAAAATGAAAATCGGAGGCTATCAAAGGACAGTGTCAAAAATCTTTCAGCGTGTGCAGAAGATGGGAAAATAAATGTTTATTTTCGGGTCACTGGGAATGTTAATTAGAATTTTTTTTTCTTGGTCTCGCAAGCATGAATAGCGCTGGGCAAAAAGCTGAATGGGATTGCCACCGCAAGGCTATCTCTGATGTATTGTAAATGACAGGTTGTCAACGTAAAGGACGTTTTCAATGACAGGTTGCCTGTTTCTTGGAAGATCATATCCTCCGACCTGATGGCTTCAAGGAGAAGTGATTTCAAACCCCATTAGGGTGTGCAGCACACTCACTGGTATTTACACTGATTAGATATGCAGATATGCTTTAATAACCTCGTTGTTCTCTAACATCTATGCACACAATAAGTATAGCCTGCAGAACATTATGTTCCGTGTTAAGCTGCTAATACAAAGCATTAACAAGTAACACTGATTTCAGATTGAATATTCACACACAGTCAGTTATTCCTTGGGTACCGTATGTGCTTTCTTGAATAGCTCCTCGATTCAAGTTTTTACCTGAAAATAAACCCAGTAAAAGTCTTTCTTCCTGCTTTCAGTTAACAGACCTGAACTTTGACAAATTGCTCACATTGTCACGAGGACGACAACCCAATGCAGGGTACGGACTGAGCGTGCAAAGGCTGCGGCTTCTCTCTCTCCCGACAACACAGTGTTTTTGTCTTCTTTGTCCTGCATGCCGCAATGTGCCGGCACGTCTTCGTCATGTTTACGTGTTCAAGAACGCAAGTATAGCCGTGAGTTCCTGCTTGATGTCGGAAAAACCGCTCATTTGGGAATAAACAGTGACCTCCAGGAGAAGCTACGTGAGCTGGAAGAGAAGCTAAACGAGTTTCGTGACTGCGGCCTGCTCTGGAAGCCAGCCCCGAGCCTCAATTCATCACGCCCGCCGTGGGAGCGCCACAAGCGGCTGGACAGTAAGCGGAAGCCGGCCCTGAGCCTCCCTTCTTCGCGGCCGCCGTGGAAGCGCCACAAGCGGCTGGACAGAAAGCGGAAGCCGGCCCTGAGCCTCCCTTCTTCGCGCCCGCCGTGGAAACGCCACAAGCGGCGTGACAGAAAACAGAAGCGGGGTAAACGCGGAGGTGTCAGAGCTAGGCTAGCAGCTAGCCCACACAAACCGGCGATCCCATCCATGGTTTTGGCTAACGTGCGCTCCTTGGACAATAAACTGGATTATATACGCCTGCTACGAACGACACAAAAGACTGTGAGAGACTGCTGTGTGTTTGTATTCACGGAAACGTGGCTCAACAACAACGTTCCGGACCATGCTGTCCAGCTAGGGGAGCTAACATGCTACAGAGCGGACCGAACCCCCGAGGGAGGTAAGACAAGGGGAGGGGGGCTCTGTGTTTACATCAACAAAGCATGGTGCCTGGATGCTGCTGTGGTCTACAAACACTGCTCACATTTAGTGGAGTTCATGACTATTAAATGCAGACCGTTCTATTTACCGAGGGAGTTTACAGCTGTTTTGATTGTTGCTGTATATATCCCTCCAAGCTCCAACAGCAAAGTTAGAAGTGAGGCTTTGAATGAACTATATCTGCACATCAGTGAGCAACAAACAGCCCATCCTGATGCTTTTCTCATCACGGCTGGTGATTTCAACCATGCAGATTTAAAGAGTGTATTTCCAAAAACATACAAAAACATAAACTTTGCAACAAGAGGAAACAACACACTGGACCAAGTTTACACCACCATGAAAAATGCCTACAGAGCCCTCCCCCTCCCCCACATTGGTGCTTCTGACCATATCTGTGTTATGCTAAAGCCAGCATACAGGCCGCTGGTGAAAGTCACAAAACCAGTCCGCAAGCAGATACGAGTGTGGCCAGAGGGGTCTTCAGAGGCACTCCAGGACTGTTTTGACACCACAGATTGGGGTATGTTCAAAGAAGCTGCTACCACAAACAACAACACATGTCTCCAGGAGTACTCAGACACTGTATGTTCATACATCGCCAAGTGCATTGATGATGTTACCAACCTCAAAACCATCACTGTTCGGGCTAATCAGAAGCCATGGCTGACAGCTGAGGTTCACAGACTCCTGAAAGCCAGGAATGCTGCCTTCAAAGCGGGAGATCAGGTGGGCCTGAAGGCAGCCAGAAAGAACCTGACCCAGGGCATCAGTGAGGCCAAGGAGCAGTATTCCAGGAAAATAGCTCACCGTTTCAAGGACAGCAAGGATACACGCAGTCTGTGGCAGGGAATACAGACCATCACAGACTACAACCCCCCCCCCAGACCTGTGACAGCTCAACCTCTACGCTGAATGAACTGAATGAGTTCTTCGCTCGGTTTGAGGCAAGTAACAGCACACCTGCACATAAATTCCCCCCCTCTCCTGATGGCCAGGTGCTGGCGCTGTCCTCAGACAGCGTAAGGCGTTCATTCATCAAGATTAACGCCCGGAAGGCCTCTGGTCCTGACAACATACCTGGTCGTGTGCTGAAAGACTGTGCAGGGTAACTCGCAGCGGTCTTCACGGATATCTTTAACATCAGAGAGTCAGAGTCAGAGTCAGAGAGTCTTTATTGTCATTTGCACCGCATGTAGTACATGTGATGAAAACGAAATTATGTACACGGGGTCCCAGTTACATCCAACAACAACTACAAGAGAAACAACAAATGCAAGAGAAAAACAGTAATAACATTCTAGGATTAACTAAGAGAAGCATCAGCTAGTAATACTCTAAGCCCTAATGTAGTAGAAAAACATCGTTATAAACAGCAGCACGAACATGAGTCATTATGAGCAGATGGTCACAGGTGAAACGCAGCAACAAGAAACAGATCAGCATCAACATGATGTGATATTTTGCAGTGTTTATTCTTGTTATTTATTTATTCATGAGTCTGACAGCCTCAGGGTAGAAGCTGTTCCTCAGTCTAGTGGTTCTACATTTGATGCTCCTCAACCTCCGTCCTGAGGGGAGTGGGGCAAAGAGCGAGTGTGCTGGGTGAGTGAGATCCTTCATGATGCAGGTGGCTCTTTTCCTGCACCTGGAGGTGTAAACGTCCGCGATGGTGGGGAGTCTGACTCCAACAGACTTCTGTGCAGCCTTCACCACTCTCTGTAGAGCTTTCCTCTCTTCAACTGTGCAGCCTCCATGCCACACATTGATGCTGGAGCACAGGACGCTCTCCACTGCACACCTGTAGAACGAGGTGAGAACTGGGCTGCTCAGACCAGCACGTCTCAGCCGTCTGAGGAAGTAGAGTCTCTGATGACCTTTCTTGATCAGGCTGGTGGTGTTGTTGCTCCAGCTGAGGTTATCATTCAAGTGTACACCCAAGTATTTGTAGCTGGAGACCACTTCCACTGCAGACCCACCCATTTTCAGTGGGGCGTGGGTGTGTTTGTTCCTCCTGAAGTCCACAATCATCTCCTTTGTCTTCTTCACATTCATGTGAAGAAGATCTAACATCTCACTAAGCCAGGCCATCGTCCCCACCTGGTTTAAAGCCACCACCATCATCCCTGTCCCAAAGAAGGCAACGCCCGCATGCCTCAATGACTATCGCCCAGTAGCACTCACCCCCATCCTGATGAAGTGCTTTGAACGGCTAGTCATGAAAAGCATCACATCTGTCCTCCCTGCCTCCCTGGATCCCTTCCAATTTGCATACCGACCTAATCGCTCAACCGACGATGCCATCTCCTCTGCCCTCCACACAGCTCTCACACATCTGGACACGAAGGACTCTTATGTTAGAATGCTGTTCATCGACTTCAGCTCGGCATTCAACACCATCATCCCCCAACAGCTCATCCATAAACTGGACAGTCTGGGGCTGAACACCTCAATGTGTAACTGGCTGCTAGACTTCCTGACCGGGAGACCACAGACAGTACGGGTCGGGAGTAACACATCTAGCACCATCACATTGAACACAGGGGCCCCACAAGGATGTGTGCTGAGCCCCCTTCTATTCACCCTGCTAACACACGACTGCACACCATCGTACAGCTCCAACCACTTCATCAAGTTTGCGGACGACACAACAGTGGTGGGTCTCATCAGCAACAACGATGAGACGGACTACAGGAACGAGGTGAGCCGCTTGGCCTTGTGGTGCGGACACAACAATCTCACTCTCAACGTGGAGAAGACAAAGGAGATTGTCGTGGACTTCAGGAAGAGGGATGCACAACATGCCCCTCTGACCATCAACAGCACCGCAGTGGAGAGAGTGGACAGCACCAAGTTCCTGGGAGTGCACGTCTCAAAGGACCTGTCCTGGAGCAGGAACACTGCAGCACTGGCGAAGAAGGCTCACCAGCGCCTCTACTTTCTCCGCAAGCTGAAAAGGGCTGGAGCTTCAACCTCCATCATGTGCACCTTCTACAGAGGTGCCATAGAAAGTGTCCTGACCAGCTGCATCACTGTGTGGTTTGGTGCATGCACTGCATCCTGCCGCAAGAGCCTCCAGCGCATCGTGAAAGCAGCTGAGAAGATCGTCGGCACCTCCTTGCCCTCACTGCAGGACTTACACAGCAAACGCCTCACTCGGAAAGCCCACCGCATGGCAGGTGATCCCACACACCCACTACACAGCCGCTTTAGACTGCTGCCATCAGGGAGGAGACTGAGGAGTCTCCAGGCTCGTACCAGCAGACTGAGAGACAGCTCTGTTCATCAGGCAGTCAGAATGCTAAACACTCTGCCTGCTCTGCCTCCCCTCCCATTTGAACTGCCTTAACACAAAAAACTTTCTCACACATTACCACTCAACACAAAGTTTTTAACACTGGACTCTGTGTCATCAAACGGGTTATTCACTAAACTCTCGGTCATGTGTTCATTCAGTTTGCACTACTTCTCATATTTGCACTAATGTTTGTATTACATTACTGCCTATAGTCATACTACTGTTTACATTCACTGTTTACATTTATTAATACTGTTTACATTTATTACTACTGCTTTACATTTATTACTACTGTTTACATTTACACTACTTTTATCTACACTACTGCAGATACATATACAGCATTCTCTGACTAGCCTTATCTAAGGATGCCAAATGTGCCTTATGTGCCTCACTGCATATGCCACTTTGCCTCTATACCAACATCAACTACCTCATACATGTACTGTGTACATTAACTTATATGCTGCTGTGCCACTCTTTGCAAATGTCAACGCTAGAAACTTCAGTTTATTTTATAGATTTACGTTTTTATACTTTTCATACTACTATGCAAAAACTCAGGACAGTATTACACTTTTATTATTTCATTTTATGCTTATGTTCATTGGGTGTTTGGTGTTTTAGGGGTGTTTGGTGTTTCAGTGTTGGTGTAAATTTTCATACTTTTATACTATTATGAAAAAACTCAGGACAGTGTTACACTTTTTTACTATTTTATGCTTATGTGTATTAAATGTTTTAGTGTTTAGTGTTTAGATGGTTACTGTTGCACCGAGGGACTGAGAGAAACGCAATTTCGGTCCTGTGTATGTCCTGTACATATTGCAGTTCTGACAATAAAGTTGACTTTGACTTTGACTTTGAACAGAGCTCCAAGTATAATATAAGTAATTTATTTACAGTGATTGTAATGCAATATACAAGGCAGGGAGCAGGGAACCTGTGAATGGAGGGAAATGGGTTAGTTCCTGGATTGATGTTCTGGTAGGAAATACAGGTAGTCCTCGACTTACGACAGAGTTCCGTTCCTACGCTACGTTGTAACTCGAATTTCAACGTAAGTTGTAACATGCGTCCAAACTGCACCTTATGCGTACAGTACTATATTTTACCAAGCACTTAGCCTATCCTAGCACAGTACCCTACATAATTATCAAAAAACACATACACTTGAGAGCCATAATGAAGTGAAAAAAGAGTTAATTTCATACTCTGGAATGCTGGTGAAGCCTTTCCTCCGCCGTAAAACCGCCGTCCATTCATTCATTCATTCAACCTTTATTTATACAGGCTAGCCTCGTTGAGTCACGGGGACTCATTTACAAGAGGGACCTGTCTCACTCACACCAAACAACCATCCACTCTCACACTCACACCTAGGGTCAATTTAGAGTCACCAATCAGCCTAACAAGCATGTTTTTTGGTCTGTGGGAGGAAACCGGAGTACCCGGAGGAAACCCACGCATGCACGGGGAGAACATGCAAACTCCACCCAGAAAGGCCCCGGACCGGGATTTGAACCGGCAACCTTCTCGCTGAGAGGCAGCAGCTCTACCAGTTGTGCCACCGTGCTGCCCAATAAAACAGCTATTCCACAGCTGCCACCTGTCCAGCTTGGTCCAACAAGTTTTGTTTTGTTTTTTGAATGTCCAGAGGACTCCAGACTTAGCTTTTTTAGAGAGTACAGGCAGCTGTAGCCTCCGCAGCTAGCAAAACGGGAAACTGCCGAAAACTGCGTAAATCGGCTTCAAATTATTATTATTTTTTTTACGGAAATGCGTGTCATAACCCTGAAATGTCGTAACTTGAGACCGTCGTAAGTCGAGGACTACCTGTATTAATGTTGGTTCCTGGTCCGTTATGGATAGGCCAGCTCCGTTAAGCTCTGTCACAGGGCCAGGGAGGGTGTGGGGAGGGGGACAGAGCGTCTTTGTTTCCATAACATCCAAGGAGAAATGAAGATAGTCTGCCTTCCAAGGCCAGGCCCAGATTCAGATATCAACATCGTTTTGGGTCAGGCTGAAAGTGTAAATTGTCATGTCTGCCTTAAAAAAGAAGCATCTTTTGTGTAGAATAGCCTTCCCAAAAGAGGAATTGATTAGTTTGTAATTTTATAAACACAAATCTAAAATTTGCTGTGGTAGTAACAGAATACTCCCCAACACATATTTTAACCAATAACAATTGCACAATACTTTTGCTTAAGACTCTGGCATTAACGCCAAAAATACACTACACGCGTTGCAGCTCCGCCCCGCTCCGGTCCGACCTCCGCAGCAAATACGCACCCATTATAATCAATGACAGAATTTACACTGGCTCCACACGGCGGCGGCGAGCAGCGGAGAGCGGACGGCAGTCCGTCAAAATTAGAAATTTTTCTATTTCTGCCGGACGCCGGAGCTGTGCCGGAGTCAACTTTTGAAGATTACGTCGCACCAACAGGAAAAGGAACGAGCACAACTTCCGTATTTACAAAATAAAATCACCACGGGCGGACTAATCCTAGCTCTATACGGATTTATTTGTACAAAAATGCTGTCAAACTATCATTTATGACTACGCCTACAAACGCAATACAAGAAATAAAAAGAAATACAAGAAATAAATAAAGTATTTTATTCTGAAATGTAATACATCACTTCCTGTTGCTCAAACCATGTCCTGTAGCTCATTTACGAGAGAATATCAAGGCAGCAGTATCTACAGTTGTTCTCCTTCTTCCACCGAGTGAATTGTTTTGTTCTGACTTACTTATTTATCACTTGATTTATCGCGCGATCTCGCAATTCCCGCGCATGCGTCTCGGAGCGGCGCATCCAGTCGGACCTGAGCTGAGCGCAGGTAGTGGAAATTGGACTCGCACAGCTGCGACCTGCGGAGCGGGGCGGAGCCGCGTGTAGTGTATTTTTGGCGTAATTAACTCTGTCTGACTTTTACTAATATACCTCGTGATTTAACAGATGGGGCAGAACGGTTGTGCAGTAGAGCTGCTGTCTGTCAGTGAGCAGATCGCTCCAGTTCAAATCCCAGCTTGGGGGCCTTTCTGAGTGGAGTTTGCATGTTTTCGCCTCTACGGTGCATGTGTGGGTTTTCTCCGGGTACTCCGGTTTCCTCCCACAGACCAAAACATGCATGCTAGGCTGAGTGGTAGATCTAAATTGTCTCTAGGTGTGAGTGAGAGAGTGAATGGTTGTTTGTCTCTGTGTCCCTGTGATGGACTGGAGACCTGTCCACGGTGTCCCCCTCCTCTCGCACAGTGACTGCTGGATATGGGCACCAGTGACCCCTGTGACCCAAAAAAAGGAAGAAGCAGGTAAAAGATAATGGAGGGATGGATTTAACAGATTACTTTTACTGATATTCTTTAAAAAGTAATAATTTATTTGTACATCAAAGTCAAAGTCAAAGTCAACTTTATTGTCAGATCTGCAATATGTACAGTGCAGGACATACACAGGACCGAAATTGCGTTTCTCTCAGTCCCTCGGTGCAACAGTAAACATCTAAACATTGAAACACTGAAACATATAATAATAGACATAAGCATAAAAATAGTAAAACTAACACTGTCCTGTGTGTTTTTTTTTTTTTTTGCATAGTGGTATAAAAAAAGAGTATAAAAAGTATAACTAAAATAAACTAAAGGTTTCTAGCATTGACATTTGCAAAGTGGCAAAGCAGCGAATGAGTCAATGTACACAGTATATGTATGAGGTAGTAGTTGATGTTGTTGTAGAGGCAAAAAGTGGCATATGCAGTAAGGCACATTGGGCATCCCTAAATAAGACCGTTCAGAGCACACTGTATATGTACCAGCAGTGGTGTAGATATTAAAGTAGTGTAAATAAATGTAAACAGTAGTAATTACATGTAAGCAGTAGTAATAAAAGTAAACAGTATTAATAAATGTAAACAGAGAATGTAAACAGTATTATGATTATAGGCAGTGATGTAATACAGACATTAGTGCAATTATGAGAAGTAGTGCAAACTGTATGAGCACATGACCGAGAGTTTAGTGAAAACCCGTTTGGTGACACAGAGTCTAGTGTTAAAAACTTTGTGTTGAGTGATAATATGTGAGAAAGTTTTAGTGTTAAGGCAGTTCAAATGGGAGGGGAGGCAGAGCAGGCAGAGTGTTTAGCATTCTGACTGCCTGATGAACAGAGCTGTCTCTCAGTCTGCTGGTTCGAGCCTGGAGACTCCTCAGTCTCCTCCCTGATGGCAGCAGTCTGAAGCAGCTGTGTAGTGGGTGTGTGGGATCACCTGCCATGCGGTGGGCTTTCCGAGTGAGGCGTTTGCTGTGTAAGTCCTGCAGTGAGGGCAAGGAGGTGCCCACGATCTTCTCAGCTGCTCTCACAATGCGCTGGAGGCTCTTGCGGCAGGATGCAGTACATGCACCAAACCACACAGTGATGCAGCTGGTCAGGACACTTTCTATGGCACCTCTGTAGAAGGTGCTCATGATGGGGGTTGAAGCTCCAGCCCTTTTCAGCTTGCGGAGAAAGTAGAGACGCTGGTGAGCCTTCTTTGCCAGTGCTGCAGTGTTCCTGCTCCAGGACAGGTCCTTTGAGACGTGCACTCCCAGGAACTTGGTGCTGTCTACTCTCTCCACTGCGGTGCTGTTGATGGTCAGAGGGGGATGTTGGGCATCCCTCTTCCTGAAGTCCACAACAATCTCCTTTGTCTTCTCCACGTTGAGAGTGAGATTGTTGTGTCCGCACCACAAGGCCAGGCGGCTCACCTCGTTCCTGTAGTCCGTCTCATCGTTGTTGCTGATGAGACCTACCACTGTTGTGTCGTCCGCAAACTTGATGAAGTGGTTGGAGCTGTACGATGGTGTGCAGTCGTGTGTTAGCAGGGTGAATAGAAGGGGGCTCAGCACACATCCTTGTGGGGCCCCTGTGTTCAATGTGATGGTGCTAGATGTGTTACTCCCGATCCGTACTGTCTGTGGTCTCCCGGTCAGGAAGTCTAGCAGCCAGTTACACATTGAGGTGTTCAGCCCCAGACTGTCCAGTTTAAGGATGAGCTGTTGGGGGATGATGGTGTTAAATGCCGAGCTGAAGTCGATGAACAACATTCTAACATAGGAGTCCTTCGTGTCCAGATGTGTGAGAGCTGTGTGAAGGGCAGAGGAGATGGCATCGTCGGTTGAGCGATTAGGTCGGTATGCAAATTGGAAGGGATCCAGGGAGTCAGGGAGGACAGATGTGATGCTTTTCATGACTAGCCGTTCAAAGCACTTCATCAGGATGGGGGTGAGTGCTACTGGGCGATAGTCATTGAGGCATGCGGGCGTTGCCTTCTTTGGGACAGGGATGATGGTGGTGGCTTTGAAACAGGTGGGGACGATGGCCTGGCTCAGTGAGATGTTAAAGATGTCCGTGAAGACCGCTGCGAGTTCCCTTGCACAGTCCTTCAGCACACGACCAGGTATGTTGTCAGGACCAGAGGCCTTCCGGGCGTTAATCTTGATGAATGATCGCCTTACGCTGTCTGAGGACAGCGTCAGCACCTGGCCATCAGGAGAGGGGGGGAGTTTATGTGCTGGTGTGCTGTTACTTGCCTCGAACCGAGCAAAGAACTCATTCAGTTCATTCAGCGCAGAGGCTGAGCTGTCACAGGTCTGGGGGGGTGGTTTGTAGTTTGTGATGGTCTGTATTCCCTGCCACAGACTGCGTGTATCCCTGCTGTCCATCTACAATACAACATCTACACATCTACAATTCATTAAATTTTGGAGAATACCCAATTTAGCATGGCCACCACAATTAATAAACCTTAGCAAACACAATAAACCCAGTCAATACATGAGCTAAAATCTGATGCAGTAGCTGAGAGTCATTCGTAATACATAATCACATCATAACATCCTTTAAAATTGAGCTCTTTTTTCCTAAATTTGACCTATTCTTAAAATTTAAAGGACATTTTATTCTCAATACACTATGTTTTCCATCTATTGATTCTTCTTTACTTGCTTTTCCTTTTCTGGATGGCAGGAGACCTGGGGCCTGTCTCCGGAGTTCATTGTGCACGAGATGGGATACACCCTGGCTAGGCTGCAAATCCATCATAGGGCCACCTAGAGACAAATGAGACAAACAATCATTTACACTCTCACTCACACCTAGGGGTAATTTAAAATTACCAAATTACCTACCATGAAGGTTTTCGGTCTGTGATAGGAAACCTTAGTACTCAGAGAAAACCTGGGTGTAAGGGGAGATCATGTGACCTTGTTGCTGTGAGGCGATAGCGCTGTGGTTAGCCACCCTGAAATATTTTCAACCTCTTATTTATTTATTTGGACAAAGTTGTAACTTACTGGATATGCCAACTGGTCTGACCAGGTGTTTTGCAGCATGGTAAGTAAGAAGGAGAAGACTTATTTTGGACAAAAAGTGGTTTAATACCAGCAAAACCTTCTATTTACACGGGAATGATAAAGAGCAGAGACACACGATTTTTACAATTTTATTCCATTGAATGGGTGCAAACAAGGTGGGTTAGCCCTGAATACCTAGAATAATATCTCAAAACGTAGAACTTCAGTTAGCCTCCTTATTTCCATTGCCTTTTAAAATGCTGAGATACAGTGGCCTTCAACTTACTGCTGATGTCAATAATATGGAGCATGTTGTGTTTAGAGTACGCCTGCAGATTCACCATCTGTTTCATATCTGCCACTCAGCTGAAAGCATTAAATAGGCTGATTATAGGCATTATCAGTAAGTGCCACCCATTGTGATAACAGATGTGAATCTCTTCAGCAGTGGTGGTGAGCACGGCTCCATCTATGTCAACAGCAATCAGACGTTCTTTATTCATTTTACCTTACAGTTTTTTTTTTTTGATATTATTAATAGTGAAACAGGTATAGGTTATTATGCAACACATCCACTGACCAGAACAGATTAAAAATGATAGATGGAGACACTCCTGAGGCGGTCATTGTAACCTTTGGGTGTAGAGCAGAGCTGTCATTTAGAATGTGGAAAATCAATAACATTGCCATTGCCAAAAAAAGTGTGTATTTCAAATTTTTTGTACTGATCATTGATTCAGTCAACTGCTCCTTTTCAGACATCTTAAACTAATTAGGCCCTCAAAGTACAGCAAGAGAGAAGTATTAATCAATTAATTCTAGCCCTATGCTCCTATGACATTTAGTTTTTGTATGTTCCATTGTTAGATATTGACAAAATGCCACATGGGCTTCGATTCTCCCCCCTCCATTCTGCCCCAACCATTAGCATGTCTTTGATTCTCATCTCATAATGTTACTTCTGTTGG
>JBBPBX010009533.1:8288-30617 GCA_038048925.1 Garcialebias charrua | reverse complement strand
GCAGAGGTGTCTTGTCTGTGAATTAGACTAACAAAGTTTGTTGAGAAGCCTCTGTTGTTGGGCTGTGAGGTGTTGTTTGTCAATTTACATACAGTTGTTGTGTTTTCTGTCAGAGACTTCAAGGGAACTCCCTACTGTTAAGGTGTGTTCTGTCAATTTACATGTATGTGTTACCTCAGCTGTGATTAGTTGTGTTTTCTGTCAGAGACTTCAAGGGACTCCCTACTGTTAAGGTGTGATCTGTCAATTTACATGTATGTGTTATTAACCGTGTTTCCATCAAGGTTTCTAGGTGCGCATTTTGAAGTATCGCAGCAGAAAAGCTTAATGGAAACGGCAAAATCCGTATTTACTTTCTCAAGTTCGCCAAAAAGTTTATACGCTCGCTTGAGGTGGTTTTTGGGATGTTCGAAAATGAGCAGATGCGCACAGCGACAGATGGAAACACATTTGCCGACTCGTGCTGCCGAAGCGAACATTCACGTCACGTGACTGATCAGCTGTTTCCGCTCCGGACAACATGTAACATCGCTAAAACTAGTTTGTATGACAGAATAAATACAACTCGACCGATAGCAACACGTACCTGAAATATTCTCTCCATTTTGACGAGATGTGTGGCCAGGTTCTGTTTTCAACTGCTACTTCCTGTTTACTGTAGACATGCGCAGTGCTCACGTCTGACGTAATGACGCTGACGTCTGACGTAATGACGCTGTGCGTGGCTTGGTAGATGCGCTTCAAGCCAGCAGATGGAAACACTTCTGCTTCGCATTAATTTGTATTTACATATTTGCGAGATTTCAAAAATTAGCTCAAAAATCGAAATGAAAATGGATGGAAACACAGCTATTGACTTGTAAGCCTGTATAAAACTTCTCGTTCTCACAGCTTCCATTCAGAATTGAAAAAGACTTCTGGACAGAAGTCGAAACGTTTTCTGTTACAAATAAAGTCCAGTTGATCCTGAATTGAACGCCTTTTTGATTTACCATTAACAGATGTTTTACAGATACCATGCCAAAATTTGGTGTGTTAATAGCTGAGAGCCATCCACAACACACACACTCTGAACACCAACTGATTGCAAGAGATTCCCTTTTAAAACTTTGCCATTAACTTTTACAGCTGACTCTGCTGGTCTGTTAGCAAAATATTTCATGCACAACTACAGTAAATGGATACACTGTAATGAAGCGTTCAGAAATCAAACATTGGGTACACATGTACAGCTCATGAACTTTTGGAGTCGGCTTGATTCAAGATGCCACAACGACCGTCTGTTGGAAAAATATCACATGAACTAGAGGACAGATTTTAGTGAAACTGAAAAAGCCATAAATATATGTACATGTACAATTTATCAAAATTTAGAGTCAACACATATTAAGATGGTACCCACTAGGGATGTACGATATTATCGGCATGTTATCGGTATCGGCCGATATTAGCATTAAAGTTTAATATCGTACATCGGCCATTTCCATCAAAATAACTCACGGCTATCAAAGACACTGCTTTTTTTGACAAGGATACCTGCAGCGCCAGCACAACGTGATGACATCACACGCCTCTACCTGATCTGATTATGGTGGAGAGGAAATTTCAAAATGTTGGTGGTGTGGAAGTTTTTTGTTCGTTGATGATATCAGATTCTGAATATTTTGGACTACTCTGAGCTTCACTACATTGTCCCCAGTCTGAGATATTTTTCCAACATAACCTTACCCAAGTTACAAGCCATCATTTCCAATGTCATTGAGAAGCTAATAGCCAATAGCACTTGGGTGAGTTTTACCACAGACATTTGGGCGTCAAGTGTTAGCGCATCACAGGTGACTAATGCTAATAAATAACATTTAACACTTTTCATTTAATATAAGTTAAAGTGCTATGCATATGGCTCTATGTATGTCACCAGCTCTAGCTGTCACACGATTTTTGTAGCAAATCAGCCTAAATAATAGGAATATGTTCTGACAAAGGAACATGCATAAAATATCGGTATCGGTTATCAGCCAAATAAGTTTTAACATATCAGCATATCGGATATTGGCCAAAAATCCAATATCATGCATCCCTAGTCCCCACAGCTCATCAGTATTAGCCAAGACAAAATGGCTACAAATCTGTCACTTTTACAGATACTGAGCAACAATTTAATGTGGCAGTTGCTGAAACTCATCCTCACAACTGCAACATAAAAATTGTATTTGATTGTGCATAATGTTATTTACCAGGTTTGACCTGTAACTGTCATTTCTACACAAAAAGATGATTTTAGTCTAAAACAGCATGACTGTTGGAAGGGGATGTGCATTCCTTCAAGCTTGACAGGCCTTTTGTTAATCGAGGGTCTCCATCAGCCACATTACAGCAGCTGATGCTGTCAGAGGCTGAAACAGTATTAATAATCCTCCAGCAGATGTCCTCATACACTCATGATCCAGAATTGTTTCTGACAGCTTTCCAAATCAGGATTTTGTGCTTAATAACTAATGTTTCTGTGTGTAAAGAATTATCCACAGACAAATGTGATTCATAATATTGTAGACAAAAGGCAGATAAAACCCAAGCAAGATTTATTGAAACTGTCAGATCAGATGCCAACGTCATGTTGAATTCCTGATGCCAAGATTAAAAGTTGTGGACTATTAAAATAAAATAAAACATAAGAGATATAGAGTTAACAACCCTCTATGGAACTGACCTGGTTTGTCTCTGTGCCCACTCACACACCCAGAAAATGTGAATGGTTTATGAAAACCATAAAATGCTTCTGCAGAGGAGAACATTTCCTCAAAATAAAGAAGACCAGTATATGACAAGGCTGAGATTAACATGTCTGGCTTTTCCTATTCTCTTTCTCCATCTTTCTGTCCGCGCTGTAATGACATGTGAATGAAAGAGTAAGTGGACCGAAAACCAAGAACAAAATGAAAGTGCCTCTCTCGGCTTTTCTTTCTCTGTCTCCTTTCTCCTCAAGACACACAGAGACACTTTTAACTGTGTTGTGAGAAAGAATAAACGTCCCACTGACGTGAGATAAGGCGATCACAGGTGACAGCTCCTACATGAGCAAATAATCATGACTCTGTATGTATGTGTGTCTATATGTGCATTAAAAACTGAAGGAGACGTTACAGAGCTCCTCTCTACATGACCATTATATTATCCATCTGCATATATATGAGTGCTTGTTTCTCATGTGATAAATCACACGTCAGAGGCAGTGAAGTCTCAGCCATGGGCCATTACCACTACCCCATCCTGTATAGTTTACCACTCACCGACTCTTTGATTGGCTCAATTTTATTTAAATGAAAATTATCATTCATTTATGTTTAAAGAACATTCATAACAATTAAATTCGTTTCCTTTTTAAGTCTTGTGACACGCATTGGAATATGCATTAGCAAGTGCAGAAATGTAATTAAATCAACTTTGATGCTAACACAATTAATCCCAATTGAACTGTAAAACACAACGTGAACCTAATGCTAATGCTGACATAATTATACTGATATATAACATAATAACTTGTGATTAGTTTACCACACTGACTAAAATTGATTAAACACAACATACTGTGGTAATATACTAATAATGTGCTACTATAAGTATGCTTTAATTTCTAACTTTGCTTATTTAATTCAGTAGTCATCTACATTATCTTGCAGTTATTAGAGTATCAGAGCCAGTAGATTTAAATATGATTAAAATTATTTCTATTTTGAAATAATATGAATACACATGTGTCGGTTTGATTAATTTCCTGGATCTCTACTCCAGTAAATCCTCCTTCTGGTGCGAGTTGTGGGAATGAAAGTAGAGTTTTAAAGGAGGCTTTGTTTTGTCTAAACTCTGGGTCACACACATGTTCACACATGCATGCACACACACAGATAAATGTACATATGATGCATTCATTCCAGGTCCTCCAAACTTCATGTTTATAAACTAATCTGTATTCCACATCGAACAATCAAATCTTTAGACATTTTTTTTCCATGAAAGGGCTCATAATTCCCTCACTTTCTGAAAAACATCCCACCCTGCAAGGTCTGAAACTGAAAAGGAGTCCTCACAAGAAGGCGATCCAATTACTCCCGAACATAAACAAAGAAAAGGGACGGAGCAGAATTCCCTGGAGACACCCTGCTGCTGTGCTGAATATCAATGAGCAAAAAAAAGTGGGGTACAAGAAGCAAGCATTCATCTTTGTGCAACTTGTCCTGGGAGACACTAAACAGAGACCAAAGCTTCTACAACTCTGCCTGGATTACAACTTATAACATTGATTAGTTGTAAAAAATAAAAGATTTTACAGAAAACTCAGATGAAAATAGTTTAAGGTCAAAAGGGATAATTTTATAACACACTGTGAGAAGATCATACAGTTTTTTTTTTTAGGTATTGCTCAGCAATTTATGAAGAAAAAAAACTTAGAATAGTACTGTAACCAAAAAAACTCACACATTTTGTGAAAATATGCAGAATGAATGCTTAAAGTTGCATTACATTTACTGAACATTTTACTGAATTTACTGAACTGAACAAGTAAAAGTTTAAATGAATAAAAAACAATGCCTGAAAGCTAAAATTAGCTAATCAAAAAACTTAAAGCCATAACAGTAAAACTTAAAACATGTTTAGTTGCTAAAAGGTAAAATGAGCACATAAGTTAAAATCTAAAACAAGCAAAACAGTAGCTAAATGTTAAACAAACTGATGAAAGCAAAAACATATACAGGGGGGGTCCCCGACTTACGAGCGCCCTGACATACGAGGTTCCGAACTTAAGAGATGGCGAACGAGCAGTAAATTTGTAAAGAACATACAAAAAATATATCAAAAAGGCGTTCAATACAAGATCAACTGGACTTTATTTGTAACAGAAGACGTTTCGCTTCTCATCCGAGGAGCTTTATCAATTCAATGAACCAGACTGTGTGCGCGTGGATTTATAACAGGAGTCACGCACCAACATATGTAAATTGCAGGCTGAGGTAACACATACATGTAAATTGACAGATCACACCTTAACAGTAGGGAGTTACATGTATGTGTTACCTCAGCCTGCAATTTACATATGTTGGTGCGTGACTCCTGTTATAAATCCACGCGCACACAGTCTGGTTCATTGAATTGATAAAGCTCCTCGGATGAGAAGCGAAACGTCTTCTGTTACAAATAAAGTCCAGTTGATCTTGTATTGAACGCCTTTTTGATTTATCATGTCCTGGACGACTGAGAATCTTCACCTACAAAAAATATAGCACTTCTATGTGTTTTTAGATGAAAGTGTGTTAGCTAACCGGTTGGAAACAAGTTTCTGAGCATGTTTATGAACTAGTATGAACATTTGTGATGAAAAACAAGTGTTCGTAGTAGCGCTAGCATAAATTTTCCGACTTACGACCAAAAATCCGGACTTACGAGCAACACGTGTTTCGGGTTCCGACATACGAGATTTCGTGTTACGAGACAGTCGTAGGAACGGAACTCGCTCGTAAAGGGCGAGATACACTCGCGCGTCCTCACGATACGCCAATACGCAGCGTACGTATGCCCCGTACGCAGCGTAGCCCCGCGTAGCCCCTCAGGGCAAGTACGCGCAAAGGTATTTTTTTACTACGCATACGCGATTCGCATACGCGATGCGCGGTGTCTGACCTAAACTTCCCCGGCTCCGGACTGTTTTGTATGTTACACAAATGAAATAAATTCCTCTTTTTTATCGCTGATCGGGCCTTTTCTTTTGTTTTTTTGCCTAAAGTCAAGTAACCGCTTCTTCCTCCGTTCACTCGATGAATGAAATGAATGAATTCAGGTCCTACCTGGGTGCGCGATGTTTTATATATTCCCTGGTGGGCTGTGGTGGGCTGTGGGCTGCAGGAAAAGCACTCCGTGCTCAGCTGCTCATATTACAACAAGGAGAACGCGAGTGTTTGGAGCGAAAAACTACCGGAAGTGACGATCGGAAGTGACGGTACGGAGGAAATGACGTAGAATTTGGAGCGAAAACACGAGAATCTACGCGAGAACATCAGCCGAGCTGTAGCAGAGGCTCCGTATACGCGCGTATACGGGCATATACGCGCGTATACGGAGTCTGCTTCACTGTATCTCGGCCTTTAGTCGGGGACCCCCTGTATACTGTATTTTTTGCTGTAAAAGTTGCACCTTTTTGCATAAATTAGCAAGTCCTGTCACTTACAGCAAAGCGACTTATTAATGTTTTTTTTTCCCGTATATATTTATAACCCAATTTTTGGCTGAGATCTCATGATTTCATTCTTTCTGACATGGAAAATATTTAACACTACCATTTTCATCCACTAGAGGGCAGCCCAATAATATGGCAAGCCAAGTGTTTCATTAATAGGTAAAAGTGGCTAATAATGAGACACTTGGTTTGCCATATTCCAAGTCACCTTTGTCTCGCTCCAGAACTCCTGGAGCAAACGTCAAATCGTATTGTTACCCCAGATTTTATTTCGTGTAAACTGCGCCCTTTAAAAGCTGTTGCTATTGGGTTTACCCGCGCGCAACGCGCCGAACACTGAAAACTTCTAGTCCACGCCCACCTGCTGTGGGTCCCACCCGGTCCGCTAAAAATTGCATCTGGACCGGAGCTCGATTCCCGTTTTTCTTCAGCTAACGCAAAGAACACTACTTCTACAACACAAAGATGACTCTAGGTGACTTCTACTAAGAAGACCATCCGTCTGTGCCCCGTGTGCCAGACGGGCTACATTTTATCGACGGACCTGCACGCCTTGTGTGAAAGCTGCCTGGGAGCTGACCACGCTCGGCAAGCTTTGGATCTGCTCTTCTCCTGTCCAGCTTGTATTTTTTTTTGGCTGAGGAGAAGCAGCGCCGGTTTGAGCTCTTTTCCTCTAAGGAGGACAAGTTTCAACCGAGGGGGGACTGTTCGCTCGACGATTTTTGGACTCACTGGATGTGGAGTTACAGCTTCATTTCGCTGCGCCGCCCAGGTGAAATGCAGCTGCTTTGACCATTAAAGTGCATTTATTAAGGAAAAGTTCAACTGAGACACACCTTTACTGTAATGTCGAACAAACAAATAATTGTTTTTAAGTGTTAATCTTGTCCTCCTGTGCATAGTCCCGTAGCCTCCATTTAGCAGCCAATTGATTTTTGGCACAACACCGGCCCACGTTTCCAGGTGGTCAGCAGTGATGCATAATAGATGCAACTTATAAGGCGAAGTGACGTACATGTATTTATGGTTTTTTTTTCTCCATTTTATTACACATATTTGGACTGGTGCGACTTATATGGGGGTGCAACGTGTATGGCGGCAAGTACGGTAAAAGCAGAACATCCTAAATTAGCAAAACCGTATACTGTAATTAAAAGCTAAAATTAGCTGTAGCCCAAAAGGTAGGAAGGGATAAAAAGACCAAAAAGAATGAAGTACAGAAGATTGTATCTTGTTTTTGTTTTTTTGTGTGTGTGAAAGAATTAAGGACATAATAAAGAATTTCATTTTAAATAAAGCGAATTGTTTTGAAAAGAAGAAAAGTTATGAAGAGCAAAAGCCATGGCACACTTACGGAATGAGCTGAACATTTTGACATGATGGGTAAAATACAGAACCACAAAGAATGTAGAACCTGCAAAAACACTAACAGGAGACAATAGAGTGAATGTTAAGTAGTAGTTACAAGATGAAGCATGAACCCGTGACACAAATAGATTACCATGCTGATGCTGATGCTGTAAGTCAAACCTCTGCACCAGTTTTACTGTTAAAAATTATAATATAATATAAACGTAATATAATGTAATGTAATATATGTCTCAGTGGTTTTTAGTCATTTTAATAATGTTTGTGCGTGTTTTAAAACGTTTACTGAACTCTTCCTCGCTTTCTTGAGTCACCTGTTCTTGAGCGGTTCTCTGAATGACTTCATGATTGCTTGGGTTGTTGCCATGACAACAGAACACCTGTGCTTCAGGTGAGGCGAGAGGAAAAGTCCTTGATGGGATGTGCCAAGAGTTTCTTTAAATAGAAAGTCTGCAGAAACAGACTGAGGGAGGGACAGAGGAGCAGATGAAGGGGGTTGGGGGCGGTGATGATGATGATGATGACGATGACAGCAGCAACTCCTTCTGTCACTCCCTGCCCGTCAGCAGCAGGCACCGCATGGGAACCGGCCGCCAGTTTGATCCGAAAACAAGTCGGGGATTCGGTTGCTGGGAGTGGGAGTCTCGCGGGATGGGCGACTGGACTACTCTGAGACAAAACTCTGAGACAAAAGTTTTTTGCAGCATGTGATGACGTCGGAGTTTGTGTATAAAACAGTCGCGCCAAAAGAGGAGCCGCCACTACGAATCCATCCTAACAAATCCTGGAGGAGGATATCTGCAACCCAGGGTGAGCTGTGTGTCCATGCTTTACTTTAAAACATGCTCTTGTTCTGAGAAAAGTCCCACAATCTCCTCAACAACAACAAAAATGAGCCTCAAAGAAAAAGGCTAAACTTTTAGTCTAAACATAACTTTAAATTTATGTTTCAATGAAAATGAAGATTAAATTCACAAATTGCTATTTTTCTGGGCCAATTCCGGTTATTCTGTTTGAAATTTGACCATTTTGAACTATAAGCTTTAGGAGCTATAAAAAACAACAAACTGTAAATGTATAGTTCAAACATGAGCACATGTTGCTCTTTTTCCTTTATAATAGTTTCCATAATTGTCTAAAACTGTGTTTTTATGGCTGCTTTGTTTATCAATGCCAGATTAACTTCTATTTGACCCACGGGAAAAATGTTTGTAAAAATACAGTATGCATAATTTCCTAACAGGAAATGTTTCTGTTAACATTGTGTCGAATCTGTCAACTATAAAACAGATTTTTCACATAATCTAGCAGTTCATTATTTGTTACATATACTCTTCTGTTCATTTAAAACAAGATTTTTTTTACATAATATTTTCAGGTAAATTCTTCTCCTGTCAATCCCAAAATAGAAATTTCCATATTTTTAATTTAGTTAGTACATCCACTTTTGTTAGAAAAAACTTTTTTATTTATTTTATTTATTTATTTTTTATTTGTTTTCTTCTTTCTTATTTACTTCTAGAGCTATCGTTTCTACTTTTTTTATTGTACCTATCGTCATTTCAAATGAATCAACTATTCCAAACATCTCTGTCCTGTAAATTTCATCAATAAAATATAGTCAAAATGTAAAACATTATGTACGTTTATTGGGATTTCAACAGAGTTACACCTGGTGACTCGAGTTTCTGATAGCCCACTGCAGCATGATCCCATGAGCACCTGCCTGTTTTCCATGTGACCACAGCCGTACCAGCCTGTGTACATGTCGGGTCTTTGCATGCAGTGCCCACTTGCATTCCTCCGTAAACAAACTGGTGGCTGCATCACATTGGCTCCATTTGCATCATGTGCAAGTGTGCACAACAAGCCAACACATCAGAAAGCATCAATGCACAGAAGCCTGTTGTCTTTTTCGACAACAATGCTGCACAGTTTCAGACATTTAGTCTGTTTCCTGCAGAGTCATTGCCTAACACTGGATTCTATCTTTGCACAGAATGTCCTCAGGGAATGTTTTTATGTGGCAATTGGTCAAGTGATGGTTCAGTTTTGATTATAAACATTTAAACTCTTGATTCATTTACATGATGTTAGAATAAAAGACGTTCAGCTGTACTTACCCTTTTAGAAGAACACTGGAATGAACTTTCCTGAATTTAAATGCATCAGATTCAACACCTAATTTAACAATATTATTATTATTATTATTATTATTATTATTATGGCTTTTCCCTCTTCATGGGTCACCACAGCAAGCCACCCTCCTCCATCTCAATCTGTCTATTATAGTAAAGGTGGGCCTCAGGTGAACCTTTACTTAATAAATGCACTTTAATGGTCAAATTGCATTTCACCAGGGTGGTGCAGCTGGTTTGACTTGCTCCAAGTAGCGAGCAGAACGATGATTTTCATTGTGTGGCTCATCAAACTTAATTCCTCTGTAGTTGCTACAACTCTGTACATCACCCTCGTTCTTAAAAACAGGCACAAGCACACTTCTCCATTCCTCAGACATTTTCTCACCCACTTATGTCATTGAATATTTGAGTCAAAAACCTCACTGCAGTTTCTCCAAGACATTTCCAAACCTCCACTGGTATGTCATCAGGTCCTACTGCCTTTCTTTTCTTCATTCTTTTCAGAGCTTTCTGGATTTCACCCTCACTAATCTTTCCCACTTCCTGGTCCACAGTTTCTATGATCTCTACTCTTCTTTTTTTTCATTATTTTTATTCATTAGCTCCTCAAATAACTCCTTCCAACTTCCCATCACACTCTCTTCACTTGTTCAAATATTACGATTCCTATCTTTATCAAGCCTAACATGCTGCACATCCTTTCCAGCCTGAGCCCTCTGTCTCATCAATCAGTACAAATTCGTCTTGCCCTCTTTAGTGTCCGGCCTCCCATATAACTCATCATACACATTCTACTTTGCCTTTCCCACCTCCCTCTTTGCTCAATGTCCCATCTCCTTATATTCTTGTCTCCTCTCTTCAGTCCTCTCACTGTCATATTTCTTATTGGCTAACCTCTTTCTTTGAATGGCGTCCTACACTTCACTATTCCACCACCAGGTTTCCTTATCACCCATTCTCTGTCTAAATTACACACCAAGTACCTTCCTACCTGTCTCTCTAACTCCTGTTGCTGTAGTAGCCTAGTCATTTGGATGCAACTGCACTAAAACCATAGATATACGGAAGGATCTGTGTTAGGATATTCCCGGAAATGGCCCGCAATGATCCTTAAAAAAATCCCAAAATCTGGATACTTATCTTCGGCAGATCCAAAATAAATGTGGCTGTTATTCGTCAAGGGTCTGCCAAAGATAAGTATCCGGATTTTGGGATTTTGGGATCTTTTAAGGATCATTGCGGGCCATTTCCGGGAATATCCGGAAATATAAATATAAGTTATAATATAAATATAAGTTTGTCTGAGCAGCCCAGTTCTCACCTCGTTCTACAGGTGTGCAGTGGAGAGTGTCCTGTGCTCCAGCATCAACGTGTGGCATGGAGGCTGCACAGTTGAAGAGAGGAAAGCTCTGCAGAGAGTGGTGAAGGCTGCACAGAAGTCTGTTGGAGTCAGTCTCCCCACAATCACAGACATTTACACCTCCAGATGCAGAAAAAGAGCGACCTGCATCATGAAAGACCTCACTCATCCAGCACACTCACTCTTTGCCCCACTCCCCTCAGGACGGAGGTTGAGGAGCATCAAGTGTAGAACCACTAGACTGAGGAACAGCTTCTACCCTGAGGCTGTTAGACTCATGAATAAATAAAAATAAAATAAAAATAAAAAATATAAACACTGCAAAATATCACATCATACTGATGCTGATCTGTTTTCTTGTCGCTGTGTTCATCTGTGATCATCTGCTCATACAAACTCATGTTCGTGCTGCTGTTTATTCCCACTATATTAAGCTTAGTGTATTACTAGTTGATGTTTTTCTTAGTTAGTTCTAGATGTTATTACTGTTTTTCTCTTGCATTTGTTGTTGGATGTAACTGGGACCCCGTGTACATAATCTCGTTTTCATCACATGTACCACATGCGGTGCAAATGACAATAAAGACTCTCTGACTCTGACTCTGATAAGTATATGTGAAGGATACGGAGATATATGACATCAGATCCTTCCGTATATCTATGGTTTTACTTTCTTACCACCCAGATCCTTTACTAGCTCCTCTCTGAATTTCTCGTGACATTATTCCTTCTTCAGCTTCCACCATTTGGTCTTTTTCTCTTCTTCACAACAACAGTCATTTTATATACAACCATCCGATGCTGTCTGGCCACGCTCTCCCCTGCCACAACCTTACGGTCTCCAATCTCCCTCGGGTTTCCTCTTCTACACAGATTGCAGTCGACCTGCGTACTCCTTCCTTCACTCTTATAGGTCACTCTATGTTCTTCCCTCTTCTTGAAACAAGTATTGACTAGCCATTTCCATTCTCTTGGCAATATCCACCATCATCTGTTCTTCAATGTTCCTTTCCTTGACACCAAACCTACCCATCATTTCCTCCTCATCCCCTCTGTTTCCTTCACCAACATACCATACCATACCATACCATACCAATTTAATTCTAAAGCACTTAAAATACAACATATCAGCTGTCCGAAGTGCTGTAAAAAGAAAAAACAAGCACAAAACAATAAAAACAATCATATAAAATAATCCGAACATCACAAGTTAACAAATGCAACATTAAGACAAATATGTTAAATACAGTAATAATAATAATAATGAATTCAATTTATAACGCACTTTTCATTAATGAAAATCTCAAAGTGCTACAAGGAGCAACAGAATTAAATGACAATAAAACAGACAATAAAACAAATAATAAAACATTTAAAATCAATAACAATATCAGCTAAGATCAAAAGTAGAATCATGAGGAGGTAGAGTATGCTCGGTCGAAAAGAAAGGTCTTCAAGTCGCTCTTAAAGTCAACCACAGACTGTGGGGCTCTTAGACAGTCAGGAAGAGAGTTCCACAGGCGGGGGGCAGCCACACTGAAAGCCCGGTCTCCCATGGTCCTTAATTTGGTTCTCGGAATGTGAAGGAGATTGCTGTTCTGTGACCGCAGCGAACGGGTGGATGAGTATGGAATGAGAATATCCTTCAGATAATCTGGTGAAGTTCCGTGTAAGCATTGATGTGTAATGAGAGCAGTTTTGTACTGAATTCTGTAGGCGACAGGAAGCCAATGAAGGTTATGGAGAATGGGCGTAATATGTTCAAATTTACGAACTCTCAACAAGATCCTTGCTGCACTGTTTTGAATATATTGAAGTTTCTGAAGGTTTTTGCCAGGGATTCCAATAAACAGGGAGTTGCAGTAGTCGAGCCTGGAGGAGACAAAAGCATGGACGAGCTTCTCAGCATCGGAAAAAGTTAGGGATGGGCGAAGTCTGGAGATGTTTCGAAGATGGAAGAAGCAAGTTTTAAACAGATGCTTAATGTGATTCTCAAATGTAAGATTGGAGTCCATTTTTATTCCAAGATTAGTAACAGAGGTGGAGAGGGGGATGTCTTGTCCAGAAAAGGAAAGTCTTGTTATAGGAGATGTTTGTACCTGGTGGTTAACTCACTCTAGGTTAAAAGCCAATGAAAAAAAATGTGTTTTTAAACGAGTTTTAAAAACAGATATTGATGGGGCATGCCTGACCTTCAGTGGCAGCTCATTCCACAATTTAGGAGCCAGAGCTGAAAAGGCTCTGTCTCCTCTGGATTTATAAAAGGTTTTTGGGACTGCTAAAAGCATCTGGTCAGAGGATCTAAGAGCACGTGATGGCATGTAAAGGTGAAGCAGTTCAGACAGATAAGAGGGACTAAAACCGTTCAGACTTAAAAACAAACAATAAAACTTTAAAATGGATTCGAAACTGGACAGGAAGCCAATGAAGGGACATCAAAACTGCAGTGATGTGCTCACGTCTGCCTGTACCAGTCAAAAATCTTGCAGCAGCATTCTGTACCAGCTGCAACTGTGAGAGCGAGGCCTGGCTAACTCCGACCAGAAGAGAGTTACAATAATCCAGGCGTGAAGTAATTTAGTAGTAGTAGTTTGTTTTCAACGCTCTGAATGGACTTGCACCTCTGTACATCTCAGAACTTTTGAAAGTTCATCACCCCAGCAGAGCTTTACGATCTGCCAGTCAACACCTGCTGGAGGTGCCTCGCTCAAGGTACAAACAATGGGGAGACCGGTCCTTTTCTGTTGCCGGCCCAAAAGCCTGGAACAGTCTCCCCCTTGAGCTGCGTGCCACCTCTGATCTGACTCTGTTCAAAACCAGACTGAAGACCCACTTGTTCAAAAAAGCTTTCAGTGTGTAACTTTTATTACTTTGGTATTTTAGTATGTAGCATTTTTATTTCCATTGCCTCCTTTTATTGCTGTTGTTTTTTATTCTATTTTCACTGATTTGTTGTACCAATTTTTATATTTTCTGTCCTGCACCTTGGTCAATGCAAGGCATTGTAGGAAGGTGCTGTACAAATAAAGTTTATTATTATTATTATTATTATTATTATTATTATAAGTAATAAAAGCATGGATTACTGTCTCTAAGTGGTGCCTAGAAAGGAGGGGCTTGATTTTTGACAGGCGCCTCAGTTGAAAGAAAGAGGACTTAACCATGCTGTTGATATGACAGTCAAGTTTCAGGCAGGGGTCAATTTTCACTCCTAGATTTGTCACAATCGATTTTTCACGTGGGGCCAAAGAGTAAAAATCAAAGGTGGGGGGACAGTTAGGACCACTGGGTTTAAAGGCCATAACCTCAGTCTTTTTTTTTTCATTAAAATGGAGGAAGTTAAGTGCCATCCACCCTCTAATGTCATCAAGACAGTCCAGGAGAGGCTGCGTGGAGCCATTTTTTTTTAAATGGAAGTTGACAGTTATCTGCATATAAATGAAATTGCACACCATGCTTTCTGAAAATAGAACAGAGTGGCAGAATATGAAGCGAAAAGAGGAGAGGACCAAGGATGGAGCCCTGGTGTACACCCCAAGGGAGGGCAGTAGCAGAGGTAAAATTATCCATCATCACACTGATACTTCTATTGGAAAGGTAGGACCTAAACCACTGCAGAGCTGAGCCAGTGATGCCCACCCACTGCTCCAATCTGGCGATAAGAATGTCATGGTTGACCGTGTCGAAAGCAGCTGTTAAATCTAAAAGCACAAGTAAAACACAGTTTCCAGAATCCAGTGATAAAAATATGTCATTAAAAACCCTTAAAAGAGAAGATTCAGTGCTATGGTAGGTTTTAAAACCAGACTGGAAGACCTCCAAAATTTTAAATTCATCCAAAAAGGCCTTCAGCTGGGTGTAAACAACTTTTTCCAAAATTTTGGATATAAAAGGTAACTTTGAGATTGGCCTAAAGTTTGCCAAAGAGGTTGGATCAAGGCCAGGTTTTTTCAATAATGGCTGCACCACAGCATGTCTAAAATTGCTTGGTACCACGCTAAACATCAAGCTGCTATTGATCACATTTAGGACAAAGGAGCCAACAGTAGAAAATACCTCCTTAAGAAAACAAGGAGGTACAACATCAAGGGGGGAACCCGAAGATTTCATACTGGTGACCAGTTTATCTAGATAAGAGAGAGAAATAGGCTCCAAATGATCAAAAAACGCAGGACAGGGGACCAGGATGGAGGGGTCATTGGAAGGAAAAGAGATACAAGCCCTAGTGTCCGTTACTTTGTCCCAAAAAAATTGAAGAAACTTATCACAAAGTTCTCTGGATGTTTCATGTCCATTCAGGTCTGCTCCGATCACCACTCTCTCCTCCCTGGGAATACTCCCTATCACTTCATCAAGATCTTTCCAAAATGTATGTTTCTCCTCCACATCACATCCAACTTGTGTAGCATAAGCACTGACAATATTTAGCATCAGACCTTCTACTTCCATCTTCAGACACATCACTCCATCTGACACTCTCTTCACATCTACTACATTCTTTGCCAACTCCTCCTTTAAGACCATCCCTATTCCATTTCTCTTTCTATCCATATACAGGTAGTCCTCGACTTACGACGTAGATCTGTTCCTACGCGGCGTTGTAAACCGATTTTTGACGTAAGTCGAAATATACGTACTGAACCATATACATGTACAGTACTGTATTACCAAGCACTTAGCCTATCCTAACACAGTACCCTACATAATTATCAAAAAACACATACGTGGGAGCCATAATGAAGGAAAAGAAGAGTTAATGGCCTACTGGGATGCTGGTGATGCCCTATTCCTCTGTCCATCCGCTGTATTCCGTATTCCATTTACGACTTAAAACCGCCGTCCACCTCGGTCCATCTGCCGTATTCCGTTTACGACGTAAAACCGCCGTCAACCTCGGTCCAGAGCATTTACAGTAAGGCCTCCGCCTGTACTTTTCCACTGCTTCGCCGCTGGTTCTGCCGTCAACCTCGGTCCAGATCGTTTACAGTACGTAACATTCCTCCACCTCTGTATTCCTCCGCCTGTGTATCTCTATCTGTGTATCTGAGATTTTTGTTAAAGGTTCACTATGTAATTTCTGCAGGACGCTGGGACTTAGAAAAATTTCCAGCAGGTAAAAGCATTCTGCTACCTCCTCCTCAGAGCCATGTATGGCTCTGAGGAGGAGCCACAGTCCGTTCTCTGTTGAACTTGAGTTCTGCAGCTCCGCCCCCTGCTGTGTGTCCGCTCGGAGCGCTTCAATATTCTGTGATTATATGTTAATAAAACATTTTAAAAATATAATAAAACCATGGAGCACTTGTCCAACAACACAAAAACCAGCAGAAATCATCAGAGCTTCACGAAGCCACGTTGGACATGATTTAATTCGCTCGTGACTTCCTCTTTCTGTCAGTGCAGGTCTGGAATGCTCCGCCCCCACTACATGTCCTGTCTGCGCTGCAAAGTTCTGTGATTATATGATAATAAAACTAAAAAATTATAATAAAACCATGGAGCACTTGTCCAACAACACAAAACTCAGCAGAAATCAGCAGAGGTTCACGAAGCAACGCTGGACATGATTTAATTTGCTCATGATTTCCTCATGTCTGTCAGTGCAGGTCTGGTATGTCTGGAATGTTCCGCCCACACTACATGTCCTGTGGTAGACGCTGCGAAGTTCTGTGTTTATATGATAATATAATGTTCTAAAAAATATAATAAAACCATGAATCACTCGTCCAACAACACAAAAACACCCTGAAATCAGCAGAGCTTCACCAGCCACTTTGGACATGATTTAATTCGCTCGTGAGTCGTGACAAATCAATTTCCTCATTCCTGTGAGTGAAGGATGAAGCGATCACTTGACTTTTGGCAAAAAAACAAAATAAAAGTCCAGCTCTGGGATGAAGAAGGGATATTTAATACATTTGTGTCACATACAAATCAGTCCTGCATCGCTTTGCAATCCTTTGAATGAGAACGTGCGCGGCGCTGGGGCTGGGACAGGCGGGGGCGTGGGTTGGGGCGTGACAAACAACTCTGTTTTTATTGGCTGGTCATTGTCCGGGTCACTCTGTGTTTTTAGTGTTTTTATAAATGCTGATAGAGAAGCAAGGGGACTATAGTTTTTTTCAGAGATTACTTTGTCTAACATCAGTTTGTCAGTAGATAGGGACAAAGTGAAGAAATATGTTAAAAATGTATTGTTAGAAAAGTTACAGACTGCATTACAAAGTTACATAGTGCAGCTTTAATGAAAAGTGCGTTATAAATTAAATTCATCATCTCTCCGCCTGTGTATACCTCCACCTGTGTATCCCTCCACAGCTGCACCACGTAGAGTACAATACTGTATTCTTCCGCCGCAGCGGCCGCTGCGTAACTTGAAAAAAGGCTGTTCATAGTAAATGGGAGATGCGTCGTAACCACGAAACGTTGTAACTGGAGACCGTCGTAACCCGAGGACTACCTGTACAGTTTAAACACTGCTCCAATGCTGCAAGCCTTGCTGCCCTTCCACTTGGTCTCTTTGACACATAAAACATTTACCTTCCTTTGCTGCATCATGTCAGCCAGCTCTCTACCTTTGACTGTCAATATCCACATTTAGAGTTGCAACCCTCAGTCCTACATTATTGACTTCCCTCTTCTTTCTCTGTCTCCTGACATGTTTCCCTCCTCTTTAGCCTGGCCCTCGCCTTCCTGCACAGCTCCGCTCAGTTGAAGCGAATGTGAAGGACAAGGGTCTGGTTTTAACCAGGCTACCTCCTCTTGGTCTTTGACTAAAAGTAGCACAATTTTCGCCGGCACCCTGTTTGTTATCCTGGGCCTCGACTGATCCGGTAGGGTTTTGCTTTGATGACCTTGCATTACAGTTTTGGCAAAAACATGTTTTACGCTGGATGCCCTTCCTGACATAACCCTCACCATTTACCCGGGCTTGGGACCGGCACAAAAGATACACTGGGCAGCACGGTGGAACAACTGGTAGAGCTGCTGCCTCTCAGTGAGAAGGTTGCCGGTTCAAATCCCGGTCCGGGGCCTTTCTGGGTGGAGTTTGCATGTTCTCCCCGTGCATGCGTGGGTTTCCTCCGGGTACTCCGGTTTCCTCCCACAGACCAAAAAACATGCTTGTTAGGCTGATTGGTGACTCTAAATTGACCCTAGGTGTGAGTGTGAGAGTGGATGGTTGTTTGGTGTGAGTGAGACAGGTCCCTCTTGTAAATGAGTCCCCATGACTCAACGAGGCTAGCCTGTATAAATAAAGGTTGAATGAATACACTGGCTTGTGCTCCCTAGTGGCTGGTTTATCCAATTTAACAATACACAGATACAAATCTAAACTTTCTTTATTGTTTAACTTTCTATTTTTTATTTTTTTTTATAAACTTGCTTATTTCAAGTATGCATGCTAAACTGCATTTTATCGTTCAAGTGAAAACTAATTTTGCTTGCAGCCATTTAAGGACTGAGCCCCAGTCCCTTTGGGAAGAATGAAATCAAAAAAACGTTCAATACGGAAACAACTGGACTTTATTTGTAACAGAAGACGTTTCGCTCTTCATCCGAGGAACTTTCTCAATTCAAAGAGCTGTTGTTTCTATATTGAAAGTTTTTTTGATTTTATCATGTCCTGGATGACTGAGAATCTTCCCCAGCATTTTGTGAAGAATGAATTCTAAAACAGTATTGCGATTGACAATAATGAACGAGGATGGGACTCGTCTTGTCACGGACCAGTGCGTGAAATTAAAACGAGTCCACAAACGGTCCTTTGTTTTAATATGTTGCTCCAACTCATTTCTCTCTCCTGCACAGTTACTCGCTCACACCCCGTTTCTCTTCGCTTTCCATAGTCGTCTGGCACATTCCTCACTTTTACTCTAATTGAAAACATGACAATAAATGTCACCTGACTTCTGTTTCTCAATATGTTTTGGAAATAGGGCTGCAAAACTGCGAGGGCAGTTTTATTGACACCAATCACATTATGCAGACAGTTTCCACCTCCACCGACAATAACGCACCCAGTGTCCTGAGAGGGACCCATCTGCTCCAAACGCAACTTTTTGAGAGCTGGCAAGCCGATGAGATGCATCACTGCCACCTTCCACAGCTCAGCTATCCATCATTATTTGGCTTGGTCATAAAATGTCTATAAAAAAAAAGGATAACTTTGAAATGACTTCTCGAAAGCAGCAAACGACTTGGTCTGTTGTAATATTGCCACCAGTTGGGTCGAGGAGGAAATATGTGGTCTCATTAGAAATGCATTAGAGGGAAGGGAGAAGGCTAGAGAACTGAGGAGATGAGCTTGAGGAGGTTTTATCTGTTAAACTCTGAGTGGGAAAATATTTTCACCCTCCATCTCATGCTTGAATCGACCTTTTTTTTACTGTCTCTCCCTCTGTGCTGTTGTTTCTCTTTCTCTCTCACACACAAACACCTTCTGCACCTCAGCGACCCATTTAATATCAGCCACACTATCTTCCCACAGGTTCCTCCTGAAAACACATTACTACAAAAAAAAAATCATTCAGAACAATTCACCAAGAAATAGTACTTAGTGGCGTCTTCTGTAGCGGTTTAATAACATCTTTGCACTCTGCTTGAATAAAATAGGGAGAAAAAAAAGGAAGTTGCAACACACAACTAGCAGGAAGACACTTTATTGTCTTGATATATCCTGTTCTCCAGAGGTTGCTGTGAACCTGAATACATTTATACTCTGAAGTATTTTGATGTGTTGTTTCTAATAAAGTATGAGAAGGGATGAAGCGTTTTGTCCTCATGATTAACTTGCATGTGTAAAAGTTATATAATATATATTTAGTGGCCAAGATGGTGTAGTGGCAAGGGAACTGGACTTGGGATCCGGAGAACCCTGATTCGAACCCCAGTCACGGCATAGTTTTGTGGTGTGTTTGAGCAGCACATCTAATCACTACTGCTCCCCGGCGAGCTTTCTATAGCTGCCCACTGCCACCTGGTGGTGATTGGGTTAAATGCAGAGTCAAATTTCGTCTTGTGTGGAAACATGCATAGATGACAAAAATATGACATTATTATTATTATTTTAATCAAATTTTCAAGTAATTATCATTGGATGTAAAACTACAACTGATTAACTTTTGATGCTAACCCAACTCAAGATGGATGCCACAGCCGACTGACCTTAGAAAACACAAAAAGGCTGTGATTTAGTCAAATTTGTACATACCGTGCTGGAATTTGGTGTGTTTGTAGCTGGAAGTTCTTCTTTGCTGAAACATTTAATCTTTTATTCAAAAAGCCTCCAGTTTAAGGAGTTGCAACAAACTCAGTCAACCAGTTTGCTGGTGGCATCCAGAACTAGCTGTTCACATGATAAAGGACCATCACCCTAACGGCTGGTCTTTAATGACCTCATGGTTGCTTGCTATTCACACAGGGCTGCTGAGTGATACTCGCAATAACAGCATTGTAAGCAGGGGACAGTTGATCACGAGGCCTCCACCACTGAAAAAATGAGCCTGGCCTGTACATGTGTAGACCACAGAGACCTGACCTGATGATGTTGCTCTTCTATGGGCCAGGGTCACTCTTCCTGGGATGAAAATGTGTGCATCCTTGATAGAGGAACACTGGTTTGAGAGAGGAGTAAAGAAAACCATCTATGTGAAGAGAATCCATCCATCATTCATCAGGGGTGGTCCCACTCTTGCGCTGTTATTGCAAGTATCACTCAGTCCTCTGTGACTAGCAAGCATCCATCAGGGCACTAGTCGTTAAGCTGATGGTCCTCCTTTTGCAACTATTAATTTTAGCTGTCACCAGCAAACTGGTTGGTCCACTATGTGAAGGTGCTGCTTATAAGACTGAGTTTATTGCAGCTCCTCAGACTTAATTAGTCTTTTGGATAAAAAAACAACAACAACCTGAAACGTTTCAACAAAGAACAATCCATCCAGAGGACCCGACTCAACCTAATTGAATAATTCAATGTACTTTCTGTTTCCTCAGACATAATTTCCAGGCCTGGGGTGAGCAGTTCCATCGTTTGGTTGATCATCACAGAGCTGCCTCTGAAGCTTGATGAAACCATTCAGGAGGCGGCTCAGAGCATGGAGCGTGACCTGAGCACGGGCATGTCCTTTTGGGCTGTCGTGGCCATTGTTTGTAACTCTGTGGTGGGCGTCCTCATCCTCATCCTCTTTGTCATCCTCTACAAAGCCTGCAAGGTGCCTTCACACCAAGATAAACTGCTCATGTTTGAAGCCAGGCGGGAGCCAAAGGAGGCAGAGCAGAAGTACCGGTACATACTGACGACAGCCTGATTGGGACTCTGACATGAACTTGATGTATAACTCAAGCCCTTGCACAAGGTTTTGCTCGCTTTTGTGTTACACACAGGTCTCCACCATCAGTCCTCACCTCATCTGAGCCTGTTCAGTGGAGCTCAGAGGAAGCTAACTGCATGAAGATTTGCAGTTGGACCAGCAGCAACAACAGGCAGGCCCAATCCTCTTATCTGTGCCGTGCGTCGCTGGGACCGTCCATCTGTCAGTCAGATTAGCTCGCTCCCCACGAGCGGACTATGATCTCCTCCTCGGCACCATTCTTTTCCATCCCTCCATGTAAGACAGTGGAGAGGGTGTGGAGGAAAAGCAACACAATGAAGGGGAATAGATGGGTTATGATTCATGAGGTTGGTTGACGTGCAAAATAAAATTATAGATGGAGTTGCAAAATGCAGCGGTGTTGTTCGCAGACTTGTTTTCCAAACTGCAGCACTAATGATGACAGCAGACACACAACAGGTACGACAGCCATAAAGAAGGAAGGGGAGGGATGGAGATGTTGCTGGAGCACGTGTCTGAGTCGACACAGACGGAGATAAAGTCTGGGCTTATATTTCGGGGGGCGGCGGATTGAGAAAGTGCAGGGGAAGAATTAGAAACCGGACACTTTGATGTTTTGTTGACAGACGGGAGAGCTGGAGGGCCCTGTTTGACAGTCTCCATATTTAACACACACAGGTCTCTGCTCGCGCTGATCCAACTCCCACAGGATTAAAAGCAACAGCCAAAGTGTAGCTGCGGCACTGTTCCTCTTGTTCAGCTGTGCCTCTCTTTCATTCCTTCAGCTTCCTGGAAGAAAGAGTGAGATAAAGACAGATGTGATCAAAATACATTAAACAAAACCTTCAGGGTTCTTCTGAGTGAATGTTTCAGGTGTTGCAGAAAATTCTTCACATACAGTAG
>JBBPBX010009532.1:21381-59888 GCA_038048925.1 Garcialebias charrua | reverse complement strand
TTATTGTCACCTGACATGTAACCATTCAAGTGAAGCTAACCAGTCACGTGACCACAACAAACTCTCCACGCAGCCGGCGCAGGCCAGTGACGTTGAGATTCTGGACTCCGTTGAAAAGAGAAAGACATACGGACGGTTCCTGAGAGAATGGCGACAGAAGCTGGCGAAGCTAAGTCAGAGCCCCCCTGGCCTCACGTACGACCCATGTTCACCTTTCAGTTGTCTAAAAAGAACAGTTATATCATGCGCTGTCAGCTGTGTCTGCCAAAACTTGTAGATGTTTCAGCCTACATGAACTCGACGTCAAATTTGAGAAAACACGTTGCATAAGTTTGCCTTTATTTTTTTTATTTTTTTGTGTGTAATGATGTCAGCTCTATTACAACAGCATGCATAACTTTAAAACTGTGTATGACGTGACTATTGAATGTTACGTGGTGTGTTACTAAAAACGTGTTCACACTCTGAGCACACATGAGCAAAATGCTAATGTAGCTAAAAACAAACGGTTTGCTACATAATGGGACGGTTGGTGGAAGATGTAACTATATATACTAACAGTGCCAGGATTCACACAGGACAGGACGAATCCAGTTGTGCAGGCAGGGACTCAGACTCAGAGGTACAAAATAAACACTTTAATAAACATAAATCAAAGAGCTGGCAAGGCAGCAAAACTTACATGTTAACAGAACCATCAGGACGGGACCAAGACAAGACCAGGCTGTACCTAACGACGACGCGACAATAACTGAGACACAGAACAGGGCTTATATACACACAGACAAGACGAGACGATCACAAACACCTGAGGACAATTAACTAAGACAGAGCAGGAACGGGAAGCTAAACCTAAAACATGAAAGTAACTAGGAACAGACCTGGAGGTAAAACTACGAGTAAATAAACATGAGACTAAACTGGAAGGGAAACTAATAAAACTAACAGACTAGGAACTGACTACAGGATGAGAGAACTGGAGGTAAACTAAGAATGAATAAACTGGAAGGGAAACTAATAAACTAACTGACTAGGAACTGACTAACAGAGGGGGACGAAGGGAGCCAATCCTGACAGTACCCCCCCTCAAAGACGCCCCCCGGCGTCCCCAAAGAACACCCCCCAAAAAACAAGGCGGGCAGAGGGAGGCACCGCAGGGATGGCGGGCACGGAAAAACACAAGGACAGGGGACAAACCCTAAAACACAGAACACAAAAAACGTCCAGACGGGCAGCGGCTCGTCCACCAGGCAGGTCGGGTGGTCGGCCAGGGCGCCGCCCCTCAGGCAGGAGCCGGTCAGGCGGTCGGCCGGGACGCCACCCCCCAGGGCGGAGACGGTCAGGCGGTCGGCCGGGACGTCGCCCACCAGGCAGGAGCAGGTCAGGCGATCGGCCGGGATGCCGCCCCTCAGGCAGGAGCAGGTCGGGCGGTCGGCCAGTCAGGCGGGCAGCAGGAAGGCAGCCCACCACCAGGAGCCTCCGTCGGTGACGAGGCCTCAGGAAAGTCGAAGACGAAGGTAGGACCCTCCAGGGTCCACCCAAAACAGGAGCACCCTCATGCAGTGCAGCGGCGCCCAGCCACAAGACGTCAACGGGCGTAGAGACGGGAATCGAGAAGTCGAAGGGCGTTGAGACGTCTTGTGAACCATCAAGCGTAGAGAGGTCGTGGGAACCCTCGATCGTTGAGACGTCGGCAGGCGTAGAGACATCGGGCGTTGACGCGTCCCGAACGACCATTGGCATGGGGACGTCGTCAGGGACGTCCGGCAAAGAGACGGAGACGAGAGTCGAGGAGTCATCGAGCGTCAAGACCTTGAGCCTTGAGATGATGTCGTCGAGCAACGAGGCGTCTGCGGCATTGGGACCCTCTGGAGACGGCGAGGGACCCTCTGGAGACGGCGAGGGACCCTCTGGAGACGGCGAGGGACCCTCTGGAGACGGCGAGGGACCCTCTGGAGACGGCGAGAGACCCGACGGCGAGAGACCCTCTGGAGACGGCAAGAGACCCTCTTGGAAGGAGTCCACCAGGACCCTCTCGGCACCGGACACTGGAGGGGGTCCCTCCTGGGACCCCTCGGGACCCTCCGAAGACGGAGGAGCGCCTGTTGTGCCTGGACCCTCCGTAGAGGCGTCTGTTGCGCTGGGACCCTCCGTAGACGTGGAGGCGTCTGTTGCGCCGGGACCCTCCGTAGACGTGGAGGCGTCTGTTGCGCCGGGACCCTCCGTAGACGTGGAGGCGTCTGTTGCGCCGGGACCCTCCGTAGACGTGGAGGCGTCTGTTGCGCCGGGACCCTCCGTAGACGTGGAGGCGTCTGTTGCGCCGGGACCCTCCGTAGACGTGGAGGCGTCTGTTGCGCCGGGACCCTCCGTAGACGTGGAGGCGTCTGTGCAGCAGAAGATGTGAGGGGCGTCCTCCTGGACCCCCTCGGAACAGGATACGTGAGGGGCATCCTCCTGGACCCCCTCGGAACAGGATACGTGAGGGGCATCCTCCTGGACCCCCTCGGAACAGGATACGGGAGGGGCATCCTCCTGGACCCCCTCGGAACAGGATACGGGAGGGGCATCCTCCTGGACCCCCTCGGAACAAGATACAGGAGAGGCGTCCGGACCCTCTGAGGATGTGGAGGCGTCCGAACCCTCTGAGGCTGGAAGCAGCGTCCCCTGGAGTCGGAGACAGGGCAGCGCCCTCTGGAGCCAGAGACAGGGCAGCGCCCTCTGGAGCCAGAGACAGGGCAGCGCCCTCTGGAGCCAGAGACAGGGCAGCGCCCTCTGGAGCCAGAGACAGGGCAGCGCCCTCTGGAGCCAGAGACAGGGCAGCGCCCTCTGGAGCCAGAGACAGGGCAGCGCCCTCTGGAGCCAGAGACAGGGCAGCGCCCTCTGGAGCCAGAGACAGGGCAGCGCCCTCTGGAGCCAGAGACAGGGCAGCGCCCTCTGGAGCCAGAGACAGGGCAGCGCCCTCTGGAGCCGGAGACGGGGCAGCGCCCCCTGGAGCCGGAGACGGCGGGGCAGCGCCCCCTGGAGCCGGAGACGGCGGGGCAGCGCCCCCTGGAGCCGGAGACGGCGGGGCAGCGCCCCCTGGAGCCGGAGACGGCGGGGCAGCGCCCCCTGGAGCCGGAGACGGCGGGGCAGCGCCCCCTGGAGCCGGAGACGGCGGGGCAGCGCCCCCTGGAGCCGGAGACGGCGGGGCAGCGCCCCCTGGAGCCGGAGACGGCGGGGCCACTGGCCAGCAGGGAGCGTGGGAGGCGTCCTCCTGGACCCTCCCGAGACTGGAACCGTGGGACGAGTCCTCCTGGACCCTCCCGAGACTGGAACCGTGAGAGGAGTCCTCCTGGACCCTCCCGAGACTGGAACCGTGAGAGGAGTCCTCCTGGACCCTCCCGAGACTGGAACCGTGAGAGGGGTCCTCCTGGACCCTCCCGAGACTGGAACTGTGGGATGGGTCCTCCTGGACCCTCCCGGGACTGGAACCGTGGGACGGGTCCTCCTGGACCCTCCCGAGACTGGAACCGTGGGACGGCCAAGACCAGGAGCCGAAGAGCTGGAACCAGGAGCCAAAAAGCTGGAACCAGGAGCCAAAGCGTCGACAGCCAACGAGTCTGCAACAGGCGATGAGTCGGGCAGAGAGGGGGCTTGAGACCCACATCTACCCCTTTTTCTGCGGTGGCGAGAAGCCTTAACTGCAACAGCCGATGAAGGCAGGTCAGCGCCTTCTGTTGATGACTGACTGGCTGTGGCAGTGATGGCTGCAGGATGCTGGTAGGTAACTGTTGTACCTGGAAACACTGTTGTGGCTGCAGGCTGGGAAACAGGGACTGATCTGAGTGTGGGTTCTTTAACTGATCTTATTTTCTTCAGAAGCTGACAATACTCAGGAATGGATAAGAGACCAGGTGTAGACGTCAACAGTCTTTCAGCAAGGGAGAGTAATAAATCTGAACTGGCCGGGTTAACTTCAGCTGAGGAAAATAACCTTTGCAAAGTACCGTTTATGTGCTGTAAGTCAGAAATGTTTATCACCCCAGAAAAACTTCCTGGGACGACCTCTACTGGTTCAATGTGACATTGTTCAGGTGACTGACCTGTGGGCTGACCCCCCTTCATCTGGTCACTAGATGAACGGGGAGCTGAGTGAGTGGTGTGAAGACCCGCCCCCGTGGGGTCGCTGTGACCGGGTTCACCGAACCGAGCCTGGACAGCTGTGAGCGACCGTGGAGCGTTTGTCTCCACCCTCACCGGAAACCTGGGAGATGAGGCCATGGAACTCGCTACCCCTGGAGCGCTGGAGTCGTGCCCAAAATACTCGGACTCGCTGGACCGGGTTTGATCAGCTGACCAAGATGGAGGTGCAGGTGAACGCTTCCGGTTCTTCTTTTTACCGCCTTTACGGCGGCGTGGAGGCTGGGGAAAAAGAGGAATACACAAATCGTCCTCGTCCTCTCCGGACGTCCATCCGGAAATGGCGAGAGGAGCTGGAACGTGAGACACACAAGGAAAAGACGTCGAGCGGTTCTCACGAAGCTGAACCCGTCCCTCCTCCTCGAGAACCTGGAGGGGAGAAGCCATATTCTCCACCCCCCGGCTGAAGTCCTCTTGGGCCGGCGTGGGAACGGTCCAGAAACCACCGCAACGAAACACGGCCCCCTCCATCCACTTGGACATGAGAGGTAGGTGTCTTTAAGTCTAAGGAGAACCCTGCCCGCTGGATTCTAAATATGGTCGCGTCGTACTGTCAGGATTCACACAGGACAGGACGAATCCAGTTGTGCAGGCAGGGACTCAGACTCAGAGGTACAAAATAAACACTTTAATAAACATAAATCAAAGAGCTGGCAAGGCAGCAAAACTTACATGTTAACAGAACCATCAGGACGGGACCAAGACAAGACCAGGCTGTACCTAACGACGACGCGACAATAACTGAGACACAGAACAGGGCTTATATACACACAGACAAGACGAGACGATCACAAACACCTGAGGACAATTAACTAAGACAGAGCAGGAACGGGAAGCTAAACCTAAAACATGAAAGTAACTAGGAACAGACCTGGAGGTAAAACTACGAGTAAATAAACATGAGACTAAACTGGAAGGGAAACTAATAAAACTAACAGACTAGGAACTGACTACAGGATGAGAGAACTGGAGGTAAACTAAGAATGAATAAACTGGAAGGGAAACTAATAAACTAACTGACTAGGAACTGACTAACAGAGGGGGACGAAGGGAGCCAATCCCGACAAACAGTCCCCTCAGATTTTTAAAGTCACAAACCTCCAATAAGTGTCTTAGTGGAACACAATTTGTTAAGTGTCCTTGAGTGTCCTGAAAGACGCTTTTAAATAAAATGATTATTATTATTATTATTACTACAATTGATTCATACAGGCCTAGTAGGAAACAAACCAAAATACATAAAACGTCAGTATTATACTATTTATCTAAAAAAAAAAAGTTCAATACAGAAACAACTGGACTTAGGGCCAGTTTACACGGCGCGTATTTTGAGTGTAACCGCTACTTTCTCTTTGCGACTTTGCTTATCGCCTACACGACGCTGCTGGCCCCCCTCGATGACACCGATACTTTTCTGACCCTGCTCTCAAGGTGGAAGTTTTTCGCTGACCCCCCGCTGATAATGTAAACATCTCCCGTGGAGCTTTTGTTTGAACACATGCGCGCAGCCCGCACGCGCGGACAGTCTGACATTTCACGTGTCACGCTGCAAAATATAACAGTTTAACAATAATAAACAGTATTTATGTTGGCGTGGGAGATGTAAATTTATCTGAACTACAGTATCTATCTGGACTCGTTACATTTTTTAAACAGTGCGTAACGTGCTGTGAAAATGAAGACACCAGGTTTATTTTTTATTTATTTATTTATTCAGCACCACAAAGTTTAAACACAAACACTGAGAATTAAACTGAACACACTATTAAAACACGTGAACCGAACTGTAACTACGTTAATGAACTGGACTCTTGCTGTGTGTTCATCTGGACCCATCAGAACCGCCGAACCATCAGCCTGTCAACGACAGCTTCTCCACCTGGCAGAAATAAATAAATAAATAAATAAAAACTCAGTTGTTGTGTGATCAAAGTAAACACAAGCAAACATTATATTAAGAACGTTGATTTACCTGCTGTAAGTCAGCTGTTTATCACGGAGTAAAGTCCGGTTCTGGTCCACAGTCCACTCAGCGGTTCTGGTCCACAGTCTCAGCGTCTGGTGTGCAGCTTGTTAGATGAAGCGGGTCCCACTGACTCAAATCTGTTGACTCTTATCCAAATTCCAGCTTTAACTTGTTGTTAACTTGTTGACAACAACTTGTAGTTAGCTGATTTTAGCCAGAGAGGAAAACAGACGAGGCAGGCTCTCGGCTGCTGTTTACCTCAGGCTGCACGCATGCGCAGTAGTGAAGGTTCCAAAAATCACAGCGCCATCTAAAGGCCCAGCATGGTAACTACAGTGAAATCATGAGGACGGGGGGTGGAGGGGGAGAGAGTCGTATCCACAGAATCCGACAGTGTCAACGCAAAACTTTTCACCTAATTAACATACCCAAAACATCCGTTTCCCCCATACAGTGTCCGTGTAAACAGGGCCTTAATTTGTAACAGAAGACGTTTCGCTCTTCATCCGAGGAGCTTTCTAATTTCAATTCAAAACCAGTTTTTATCAGTTACACCAAATAGCCAAAGCAAAATCTTACATTCCAAAATGGATCGGGTTTTACCACCCCCAGAATTTTGAAATGAGTCCTACAACTACCAGAAACTGTCAAACAACATTTTGAGTAATTTGCATCCCATTAGGTGTGGCCCCCTGTCCCATGTAAATGCTAAACAGGGGTGATGAGTGATAGTGTGAACAATGTTGATACTCAGATGTAGAAGAAAAACCTTGTATAACCAGTTTATTCCCAAGTGTCCTTAGTTCCACTTCTTCAAGACTGCTACACTATGATGCTCATGATGCTCCTGATTTAAAAAGGCGTCTTCTTGTAACTTTTCAGAAAAAAAAGTATATTTGAATTTGTTGTTATTCAGTTATAATTGCGGTTTTGGGTTTGAAAGTATCTTTTCCTCTCTCTAAAATAAACTAAAAACATTTTGCCCTGGCAAACTGCTTTGGTTTCATATTTGATACATTATAGTACAAACTAAAATAAACATTAAGGGTTAATTGTATTTAAGTTACTTTATTTAGTAAAGTATTATTAAGTCTCAAACATATACAGTATATATAACAAACAAAGCTTTGTTTTGTTTTGTTTTTTGAATGTCCATAGGACCAGACTTAGCTTTTTAAAATCATTATTATTATTAACTCAATGATTTGGCATGTCTTTGAAAATGTAATAGGTTTATCTGAAATGTTTGATGTGTGGATTATATATTATTATTCTGTTTTATTTATTTATTTATTTGTTTGTGAACAGAGGATCCACCCGAACAGCTTGATGAAATACACCGAGTTGGTAGATTCCAACAAGAAGCGAAAATCCTCCTCTTCTGATGAGCCACCGATGAAGAGTGTGAGAATCATCTGTGCACATGGGCTTCCTCCTGCCAACACTACACCAGTTGCAAGACAAGGAAGAAGCTTGTCTCATCTTGCAAAGTGTGTGCACCTCTCATCGATGCCCTGCTGGATGGGATCTTAAAATCTGGTAAATATGAAAACATCAGTGTGTGTGTGCACATAAAACATTACATACACGTACTATAAATAATGCATAAGTGTACAGAAGTAATTCTTTGCAAAAATGTTTTTAAAGGTCTCAACTACATAAAGGATGACTTGGACACTAACGCTGATGATGACAACAGCACAAACAGCAGCCGCTCTGATGAAGAAGACTTCTTTGGATCCATTAAGACCAGAAAATCAGGAGAGTTGGAGAGGTATCTTTCATGTCCATCCACTGGAGGTATGGATCTGTTACACTCTTTTCCTCAAATCAAGCGGTTGTCACTCAAAGTCAACAAAAGTCTTCCAGCAGCTGCAGCTTGTGAGAGACTCGTTATTCATGCAGGACTCATTTTAACTGCTAAGAGATCACAGCTTCACTGCAAAAACCTTGAGAGCCAGCTATTCTTCAAGCTCAACAGTCACATTATTGAATAATGTTTCACTGAGTTTACGTTGTCAGTTGTTCTACTGATTAAGTTCAGGATTACATACATAGTCCTTTGCTTGATGTGTAGGACTGTCCATCCATCCATCCATCCATCCATCTTCTTCCGCTTATCCGGGGTCGGGTCGCGGGGGTAGCAGCCTAAGTAGGGAGGCCCAGACTTCCCTCTCCCCAGCCACTTGGAGCAGCTCCTCCGGGGGAATCCCAAGGCGTTCCCAGGCCAGCCGAGAAACATAGTCCCTCCAGCGTGTCCTGGGTCTTCCTCTGGGTCTCCTCCCGGTGGGACATGCCCGGAACACCTCACCAGGGAGGCGTCCAGGAGGCATCCTAACCAGATGCCCGAGCCACCTCAACTGGTTCCTCTCGATGTGGAGAAGCAGCGGCTCTACTCCGAGTCCCTCCCGGATGACTGAGCTTCTCACCCTATCTCTAAGGGAGAGTCCAGACACCCTGCGGAGAAAACTCATTTCAGCCGCGTAGGACTGTGTTTCAGTTTATACTTAAACAGTTAGTTCTGTTTATAGGATGTCAAAATGTAAGAAAATTAGTTCCAACTGGTAGAAACAAAGTTTTGCAGAAAGTCAAGTTTATTAATACAGTATTTAGCTGAATTATTTTGGCTACAGTTGCCTTTATGTTTTTTATTTATTTTTTATTTATAACAATGTAAAAGATAAGTGGTTTATTTCTAAATCCTTTTGGCTAGTATTGCCTTTGTGTTTTTATTTATAACAATGTATGTTCAGTCTCATTAAAAGTTATGTTTCCTTGTAAATACATTTGCATGCTATAATTTAATGACACGAGATGGTACTCCGTAGTTACTCACTACTTGAGTAGGTTATAATCAAAATACTTTATTACTTTTACTCAAGTAAATTTTTAGATGCCTACTCACTACTTTTACTTGGGTAATATTTGGTTCAAGGAACAATACTTTTACTTGAGTAAAAATTTTGAATACTCTACCCACCTCTGCATACGAGATTATAGATTCAAAAACAGCAGCAACTGGATCCACTAATTTATTCTTGTCTGGGACTCCTTGGGGAACACCTATTGAATTTATGTAAGCAGGTGAATTTGCATATAGGTCAAAGGCACGCTTTCTCCTCTCAAACTCACCAATCAAATGTGCATTGCTCCTTAAAGTTTCCAAATCCTGTCCTGTTAAATTCACCAGCTTAACTGGATAAATTAGAGAAATGACTGTACAAGTTCCAGACCATCTCGGTGGCAATGTATTTCTCAAAACCCTCCTACCACAAAACCAGTACACATCTGCGCGTGCAACAGACAATTTTGTTATATTTATCCAGGCTGAAACATTCACATTCAACTTACACCAACTTGATTCAATATCACCTACAGACGTACCTCCCTGGACTTTCTTGACCAGACAGGTGTAATCATTCCTCACAGGAGTGAAAACAGGTGGAATTGCATGTCTGGGGACCATGGGAAATATTTATCCAAACTTTTGCAACTGTCAGAGGGATTTTCCTTCATATGTAGTTCCAACATGCAGTGGAAACATGAATTATTTGACAAGGGTGAGGGTACTAACAACAGAGCTGGCCTAGCTTTTGCACAAACTACGCAATCCATATGGTTCACCTGTTGATCAGCATTTTCAACATACTCTACCCAGTAATTTTGTTGAGTGAAACCTGTTTCTAGGGCTAACTTTTCTTCATATGTCACATAAGACACCTCTTGATCTGATTCAATCTGACTTTCCTCCCTCTGAACAACATTTATCCTGAACGGACCAATTGGATCCTTACCAGAAACATGAACTCCTAGAATATAACTATCACTATCTTGCCTTTGAGGATTTCTTAAAGTCAAAATCCAAGAATTACAAGTATTTTCCGCTAGACATCTGGTGCTTTTTGTATGATCTTGTATGATTGACAAGCATTCCTGTAACGGAAACTTCCCTCTTCTTGCCTTTTCTGGTCTGTACCCCCAATCAATGGACCCTGAATTACATAAAACATTACTCCATTCCCTGCAATTCATGTCATGCCTGTAAGTCACACAGATATACTTCACTGCCCAAACAAATGACTCCTGCTTTTCACCACAATACACCATAGAGCAAAAATCAAACCTAACTGATGCGGTCACCCCGGCTATGAAGTTAAACTGTAGGAAACTGGCTGTCACAGATTTCTTTGATCTGATAATTTCAGTGTCTGGGCGTACCTGAATCTGAACATCTGCAAACTCTGTTTCACCTGTCCTTCTGAGCAAGAAATGAGGATCCTCATCAGGAGACCTGTTGACATTGTTGTAACCAACCTCAGGGGAACCTATCTTAGCTTTCAGTTCAAACCACAGAATGAGGCCTGCGATTAAAATAATTCCCAAGGAGGTTATCACACTTAACCTAATCGCTCAATAATTCATTCTCCCTGTAACAATTATGTATAACAAACAATGTCCCCTTTTTATGTAATGTTATTTTAAGTCTGCTTTGATTTTTTCCTCAAGTTGTATCGTGGTTTTGGAACCGGTCGATCTAGGTTCCCAACTGGAGATGGAGGTTCAGCGTCACTCTGTACAGATGGCACGCTCAGCTCCTCAGATACGCTCAGCCCTTCAGATGCGCTCAGTCCCTCAGACGCACTCAGCTCAGCCAAGTCATCTCGTACCTGCTGTAGAGTGCATTGAGAAGGGTCAGCACTTTTAACACAATGCATCTTATATATCCAATTACTGAGCTTAACCTCAGTTAGCCAAACTTTTACACAATGAGATGTTACTGCAGCCACCTTGTACGGACCGTCCCATCTTGGCTGCGACCAGTTAAATCGTGCTACCTTTCTTAGAATCCAGTCACCTGTTTCCACAAGGGCACTGTTCTGTTCTCCCTCTTGTGTCTGGATCTCCAGTATCTGTTGAGAGATGCTCATTACAGTATTATTAAGCCTCTTCAAATACTCTGATATGTCATAATGTTGTAATTGTAACATAGTACTTTCTGAAGGCAAAGGATGGGTGAAAGGACATGGCATTTTCCTCCCTGTAAGTATCTCATGTGGGCTTACATTCAGAGTAGTATTTGGAGTTGACCTTAAATTAAACAACACTATGGGAAGGGCATCAGGCCATTTCAATTTTGTGTCTGCACAAACCTTTGCCAACCCTTCTTTAAGAGTGTGGTTAGCTCGCTCTACAATGTATTGCGGAGTTGGGTGAAAGACAGCCCCAAACTTGTGCTGAATGCCAAACATTTTTTCAACTTCTTTTAATTCATCTTTTGCAAAATGAGTCCCATTATCTGATCTGATCACTGAAGGGACTCCAAATCTGGGGATTTATTCCTTTGTCAACCACTTTATAACTTATTTTGCCTTTTCAGTTTTAGTTGGAAACGCCTTTACCCAACGGCTAAATGGATCTACACACACAAGTAAATATAATTTCCAATTTACTCGATTTTCAGCTCCCATATCAGTAAAATCGATCACAATCTCTTGCCATGGTGCTTGAAGCATTGGAAAACCACCCAGTCCAGTTTTAAGTGCAACCCTTGGATTATGGTGACAACATATTTCACAAGTCTGTACAAAGTATTTTGCGATGGGAAAAGAATACAGATTCCACCAGTTCTGTGATATTAAGTCAATCAGTTTTGAGGTACCACAGTGCCCTCTGCTGTGAGCCTCTTGGCATAACAGGTTGAACAAACCTGCTGGGGCTACCATTTTACCCTCGTGATTTCTCCAAACTTGTTCAGAATCCTTTTTAGCTCCACGGTCTAACCATGCTTGCTTCTCATGTGGAGAGGCTGCATTTTGTATTTCTCTAATAGATTCCAGAGTGAATTCCTTTTCAAAATACTTTTCAGAATTCTTTTTCTCATGTCTCTGGATCATCTGTGATCTCAAAGTGTAGCCTGCAACTTTTTTAGCAACTTGATCTGCTTTATTGTTCCCGTGAGCGATAAAATGGTTTCCCTTCTGATGTCCCTTGCATTTAATTACTGATACCTGTCTGGGTCGCTGCAATGCATAATACAATTCCAGTAATTGTTCAAAATGTCTGACTGGTTCACCCGAAGAAGTGACAAATCCTTTTCTCCTCCAATGACAGAGGTCCACATAAACTGCTTGAAAATCATAAGCAGAATCTGTGTACGGTAGATGTTCACCCTTTTCCCTTCTGCTACATGACAAGCCTCACTTAATGCTTTAAGCTTAGCTAACTGTGCTGAAGCTGGCTGTTTCATCACTTCTGCCTTGATTTCAACAAAACCTGCATCTTTTCTTTCCACCACAGCAAAAGCAGTGACCAATGTTCCTGTTTCATTCCTGTGGCTGTGTCCATCACAGAACAATATCATGTCTGGATGTTGTATAGGGTCTGTAAAAAGGTTTTCATGCAATCTCATTTCCTCTGTGGTGTCACTAACGCAGTTATGATCCTGTGTTGTGTCCATCTGTGCAGCCATATTTGCTCACTGGCTTGTAAAATGTATATGTGATTTATGTAGTAATCTTCTGAGATTTTCTGTTCTTTGTGCTGAGAATGTAAATGCTTGTGAATCCCAAAAAGTTTTTACGTCATGTATTGTGTGAACAAAAACTTCATTTCCCATTGTTGTGTGTTGTCTTTAAAACAGATTTTCAAATGTCAGCTACATGTCTTACACAGAAAGGGTGGCTAATTTCAATTTGATCTAATTTTGAACTATAATACATCGAAACATGTCTCTCAGAGTTAGTCTTCCCCCTTTGAAACAAGACGGCATTCACAAATCCGTCTTTTTCATCCACATCTAAGTGAAAAGGCAAGGAGTAATCCAGACATTGCAGAGAGCACACATCAAATAAAGCTTGTTTAATTTCAACAAACACCCTATCAGCATCCTCTGTCCACGGCAATGGAGATACATAATTTTTATATCCCACAGCCGAAATCAGGCTTCTCAGAGGAGCCACCTTACGACTGAAATCAGGAATAAAGTTCATACTGTAATTGATCAACCCCAGAAATTTTAACATCATCCTAACATTTACTGGTTTAGAATGATTTAAAATGGAGCTCTTCTGAGATGGCGTCAATTGTTGGCCAGAGGAAGAGATGAGTCTACCCAGGAATGTAACTTTTGAACGGCCCACCTGTAATTTGTGTTTTGACACTTTAAATCCATACTGAGCTAAATGTCGAAGCACAGTTTCAGATGCCTGCATAACAGCTTCTGAAGATGTTGCAGCTAACAAAATGTCATCAACATACTGCAATAAGACCTGGTGGTAATGGCAAATCAGCAAGGACTTGCTTCAAACCGTGGTTGAAAATAGAGGGCAAATCCACATACACTTGTGGTAAGCGGGAGTAGGTGAATTGTTTTCCCTTATAGGTAAATGCAAACAGATCCCTCGACCCTGCGTTCAGAGGCACACAAAAAATGCATTAGCCAGGTCGATACAAGTGAAAAATTTGTGCTCAGGCTGAATATCATTCATCATGACGTAAGGATTTGGAGTACCATAATTACACGGTACAACAACTTTATTTATCGGCCTCAAGTCATGGACTAAATGGTAATGGGATTGATCAGATTTTGGAACCGGGTGGAGAGGCGTGTTCCAGGCTGAAACTGTAGGTTGCAACATCCCGGCATCCAGCAAACCCTTAATTGTCTGCTCAATACCTACAATTTGCTCATGTCTGAGACTGTATTGATGTTGGAAAATAGGAATTGTTCCCGGTTTCAGAGTTATTGAGACAGGTGAGACATTCAGCAACCCTACATCTGTAGAATTCCTGGCCCAAAGTATGTCAGGCAAACTGGATAACAGTTTGTCTGTATCAACATGATCTGTGTTTTCTCTACCACGTGTTCTAGGTAGAAAATGTTTCTCAGGTAATAATAATGTAAATGATCTGTGTGTGATCCTGTATGTGTCAGTCTCTGGAGAATAGTGTAAGTAGGGATTTTGTGTGGGCACCCATTCCTGGACTGTAAGACAACGCCTCTTCATAGGACCTAAATTCTTTGCTTCAGTACCAGACGTGACCTTCAATGACACATGTGGTACTGATACATCACCAAGCATATACAGTTCTGTCAGTGGTTCAGGCAAATTCACAGCTACCGCCACTCCCTCAGGGGTAACATAGATGTCCCTGAGTTCAACTACTGGATATTCACCAGTCTCTTGACAATGTTTCAGCAGACCTGTCCAGAGTGCTTCATAGGCCTCATCACTGCACAGTTCATAGTTCAGCGTACAGTGTGCCATATCAGGAGGCATGTCATAGAGCCTAATGACATTGATCCAGGCATCCCAGCTCTTCAGAGTGTCGTACAAGAGCGTGGTAGGGAAATCAGGCACAGCCTCCCACCAAACCTCAGCTTGAAGTTCAGCAGGACCAGACTCAGCAAAAGTCCCGTGGGTCTGGATCAGCTTATGTAGTGAGCCTTTCATCATTGCACAACACTGAACAGTTCCATCTGGAAAGGTTAGCCATACGTTGTCAAGTGTCATCATTAAAGTCATGTTCTGATCACACAGAATGTCCCTTCCAATCAAGTTCACTGGACATGAGTCAGAAATCAAGAAGGAATGTTCAAAGCGCAGGTTATTCCACACACAGGGAACATAGCATGACAGCGGCCAGTCCTCTGGCTTGCCCGAAAATCCAACAACAGGTACGGTATTCTTTGATCGCTGGAGTGACGTGTTAACTGTTGAATACCTGGCTCCTATATCAACCATACACATGTGATTTAGGCCATTAATGGTCACTGAAACCAAAGGTTCAGGATACAAGTGTCAGGATCTACGCAGGAGCTGGACGAGGTAGAACGCCAGGAACGGTTCAAGCTGGAATATGGACCGGCTGGCGTGGAAGGATGGACCCAAATTAGGAGGACCAGATGACTCAGAGAGACAAAAATGATAATTAGTGAACTGCACTAATTTCACACAGGATAAATTGCTGAAGGAACAGCAAATACTTACCAGGTCCCCAAAAGGGACCCTTGGTGCAGACAAAGCAGGAGCCCATGGTAGAGCAGGTGGAGCAGACTAGCAGATCATGACACCATGGTAGGACAATGCTCAATTAATGTCATGTACAAGGACTTGCCACTGCAGCTTCAGGAACACAGCTCCTCCTCGTGTGAAGTCAGGAAACCAACTGCCTCTTCATGTGAAAGTCACAGAGACTAAATACTGATCACTAATGAGACCAGAGGAAGACACCTGTGGACAATTAAGAGGAGAATCAGGTGAGAAACATGTGAAATCCTCACATACCCCTCTCTCCACGGATGTCTCACGACATCCAAAAGAGGAATAAGGACCACCAGGACTACGACTCCAACGCCTATGAAAGAGCGAGGAGGACAGCATGTCTCCAATGCCCATGGAGGAGCACAGAAGAACCAGGACTAAGTCTCCAGTGCCCATGAAAGAGCGATCAGGGCAGCACGTCTCCAATGCCCATGAGAGAGCACAGAGGAACCAGGACTACGTCTCCAGAGCCTACGAAAGAGCAAGAAGGGTAGCACGTCTCCAATGCCCATGATAGAGCACGGAGGAACCAGGACTACGTCTCCAGAGCCCACGAAAGATTGAGGAGGACCAAAGGTCTATGTCTCCAACACCCAAGGAAGAGCGAAGGAGGAACACACGTAGAGAGGGTTTTTGTTGTTGTTGTTGTATGTTGTCTTCTTTTTAACACCCATGGAAGATAGGAACCCCTCCTGATGAGTCTTCTTATGATCTTAATTGAGCATTCTGTCAGGATCTGCGCTGAGTTGGACGAGCTGGAATGCCAGGACCGGTTCAAGCTGGAATCTGGACTGGCTGGCGTGGAAGGATGGACCCAAAGCAGGAGGACCAGATGACTCGGAGAGACAAAAATGACAATTAGTGAACTGCACTAATTTCACACAGGATAAATTGCTGAAGGAACAGCAAATACTTACCAGGTCCCCAAAAGGGACCCTTGGTGCAGACAAAGCAGGAGCCCGTGGGAGATCAGGTAGAGCAGACCAGCAGATCATGACACCATGGTAGGACAATGCTCAATTAACGTCATGTTCAAGGACTTGCCACTGCAGCTTCAGGAACATAGCTCCTCCTCGTGTGAAGTCAGGAAACCAACTGCCTCTTCATGTGAAAGTCACAGAGACTAAATACTGATCACCAATGAGACCAGAGGAAGACAACTGTGGACAATTAAGAGGAGAATCAGGTGAGAAAATGTGAAATCCTCACAACAAGATGCCTCCTACTGCCGATCCTAGGCACCCCTATTGAACAGGAAATTGTCCTGGGGCCTGATTATGGGCCCCTGGCGAAAGGCTAGGCTGAGTGTGAGGGGGTGCAGTCATGGGAGGTGGGTATACATCATGTGGATATGGAGCTGGCGTTACCTCCTGTCTCAAGAACCCTTGTTTAGTCGGACGCTTGGAGGACCAGTGCCCGAAGCCGTTACACCGGTGACACCTGTCTGTGGATTGAGGGCTTCCCCTCTGACGTTTGGTACGACCTCTGCGCCATGACGTGGCTGGGCCCAGAGGTCTCTGCTGATACGAACGTTCAGAGAAAGTAGTAGGACCCATCAGTGAAGCTGGCTGAACTTGAGGCATCTGATTTGCATTTATCTTAGTGAGATTAATTTTTTCATGTATATCTTTCAACTGGGCTTTTGCAAGTTGAGTCTCTAAGGACTTCAATTCTCTATCATCAGACTCTTTTATCCAAAGTTTGATCCACAAAATGAACTATGTGCACAGCCCACAAATCATAATCCATCTTAGTTGGGCCAACAACAGACGCCAAGCTCTTTTTAACGTCATCAGACAGAGAGCTCTCCACAGCCCCTCTGAACAACAATTGAGTTGTAGGATCAAGTGTTAGGTCATTTCCAGTTCTGTTCTTCCAAAACAGCTTAACTCTAGACAGGTATGTAGTGCCACACTCCGTGAGAGCCAGAGGAATCTCATACAACTCCGTAGATTTCATAGAAGTAGGATATTTCTCTCTAATAATTGGCTATATCTGTACATGGTCATGCAATGTGTCACTATCAGGATCCAACCTAGTTCCAGTAGCCTGTTCAATTTCAATCAGGCTTCTGAATGACGTACATGCTGTGAAAACTCTCCGCCAGTCACCCAGACATGGTACAATTCCAGCACATGCTTTCAGGAAGGCTTTTATCCAAGCATTCCCACCCCTCTGGAGATCTGGCAAGCGCTGTCAAATTAACTCTGTGTCTTGTAAACTAAAAGGTGTGTAAGTATGTTTATGGACCCCTTCAGCTATGGTGGAAGTCACGAGAGGCAACATAAATTACGCAAGTGATGCTATGTCAAGGCATGTATGAACGTTGTCAGAAACCCTAGTCAGACGGCCTGAATTATTTCTCTGCCAACAAGTAACCTTGTCAAAGGCGGTGCCAGGAGGTCTGAAGTCAGGACAAACAACTGGGGTGGGACAATCACTCAGTGGTATGGAGTCATATGAAGCCCCCATTGATTTCATGCTGAAAGAAGGATTGGAGGATGCTATTTGTAAAACATCACCTTCCCTCTGCTTATCTCCATGAAGAACAGAGCCAGCAGTGTTAGGAAGTCCACCCATTAGTGTCTGCATATGCTCATGCAAAACATTTCCATCCTGAGATGATTTAGTTTGTAAACCCCCCCTGTAATCAGTAGTAACTCTGAGCTGGTCCCTGTAACTGGTCCAGAACCAGGAGTAACTGCATCAGTCAACTCAGTGAGGCATATGGAAGACAACTCACTTAAAGGCATCTGTGTTTGTGGAACCAGATTTACAGGCGCATAAGGCGGGGGGCGAGGGGGTTCAGGAGGGGGTGCCTTCGTTCCTGGTACCAAGAGGGGAGGAGGGGACGCCTTCGTAACTGGTACCAAGAGGGGAGTCTTATCTGCAGGAAGCAATAAATCAGACTGCAAGCCAGCTGGCATCTGTTTAGCAGTTTTAAGTCCAGCTACAATGTGCTTAATTTCATCCAAAAACAATCGACAATTTCGGTTGAATTCATCAGCTTTTCACCACTCTTTATATTTCTTCCGGCTCAGTAGGCCAGAACTCTTGTTTTTCTTATCCAAAGCCAAGGTCAGAGCCTTGTTGGCCTGGATCAGAAGCTTATTAATCCATGGTAAAGAAGGAGGGGGCTGATCAACAGAAGGAAACATTCCTCTGTTGCATTATTTTAAGCCACGACACCATGCGTTGTTTTTCATCAGAAATATCCCTCACAGCAACCTTTTTACTCCATGACAACCACACTTGGTATAATACAGAGCCCAGAGTCCCTGGCCCACAATTTTCCCAGTTATTAAGATAGTTGTCAGTCATAATAATATTTATACACGTGCTTTACAGAGTTATGAAGTGACAAAATGTCCAGTCAGCAAATCTGGCCAAACAACATCCAAACACAGTTCAAACGGCTGACCACAGAGACTGACTGTTATAAATCATTCTCTCTGAAGCACCACAAATATAGGAATATTAAAATACCACCCCAGAATAGAAAAACAGCAGTGGTCAGTCTCTAGACTTCAAAAAGACCTACTGCTACCAAATTCACCCATATATGCATTATATGGAAAACAAAAAATCTGTCCCTGTACCTGTGTTTGCAGTTAAATTAACATTAAATGATAATTCAGGCTCTACCAGCAATCATATGGACCCGGAGTGAACAGATCACTTGTAACGGCGAACATACAATTCTGGAGCAATCCTAGATCACTCTAATGGCAGAACGTGTCCCGGAGCAACCTGGAGAATCTCTGACGGCGAACGAGTCCCGAAGATAAACCAAGCTGCTGCCACGACTCTGGAGCACTACAACAAAATGAACGGCAAGTGAGCGGTGTCTCCTAGCCAAAGGCTGGAGCTCATACACGAAGTGGCAGGGAAGGGGGAGGAAGCAAACTTTCAGGCACTCATGAATTTTCCCTATGTGGGACTATGTGCTTTCAACTTACATGTACAATCGCTGCAAAGGAAGGCACAAAAATAACAATAAAGTAGTTTAATTTTACTTTAGCTGCTAAAACAAACAACCACAGCTAAACCACGGTAAAAATGAGCCCACCCAGAAGTAGATGACACTCAGTCAAGGTAAAATTTAGCGTAACCAATGGTAGACATTTTATGAGAAAAGGAGTTCTGCTCACCTGAAATGAAGGCGCCTCATTGACTGCACGGAACATCCACCTCTTGGTGGGGGAACCCCAGAACGGCTCCCGTTGTTCTCAGTTCAATTCTCTAACTCAGGCGTCGGGGTCACCAATTTTGTTATGTATTCAAGAGTTGAAGAATCTTCTGAAACGAACGTATTCAAGAGTTGAAGAAGCTTCGGAAACAAATGTGCACGTTATTACAGCTTATTGTACATATAAGAGGAAATTTGCAGCTCACAACAGACCTCTCGCTGAACACACGAGTCCCACACGATCTTCGAAGGCTGGGCCACGTATATCCCCATGGATGTTGTCATCACCTTGTGGGACCGCCCTGGAACCGCTTTGGGACCGCCCTGGGACCGCCCTGGGACCACCATACTCTCACCACGTGGCCAGCCTCTCTGCAAATAAGCTATCAGCTTCAATGTAAACAGCAATTGTTGGGTCTATTGAATGGTGCAGGCGTGTAACTAAAAAACTCTTCCCTATTGAAAACAAAGCCCAGAAGAAAAAGGTTCCTCCTTGGGTTTAATTCACATTATATGGTAGGACTTGGGTAAACACAAATCTTAGAACTTAATAGATACAATACTGATAGAAATATATTTCAACTTGGTTGGTGCATTTCTGCAATGATCTCAGGGAACCTAGATTGTTACAAGACCCAGAACCAGACAAGACTCCACAAAGTAAAGATTTAACAGTGTTTATTATATACAAGTGCATATATTTACAAGTGGTCCTCTGGAATCCCTAGAGAGCAAGGATAAGGTCAGATGGGTTTGGAGTTAAGGGTTGAATCTTTCTATTGATATTTTTGATTTATGTTCCAGCTTGGATGTTTTTGGTAAAGTACTGAGTGTCAAGATTTACTCAGAGAGAGACAAGATTTAACCCAGTGGTGCAGACAGATATTCTCAGAGGCCAGAAAGTTATAAAAATAAACACTTTAATAATAATAAACAAATAGTTGCCGTGGCAACAAAAACACTTACATGTACTAGAGACCAGAGAACACAAGGGATATTAGATGATGCGGTGGCAATGACTCTGACACAGAACTGGGCTTATATACACACAGACAAGACGAGACAAAATCACAAACACCTGGGGACAATTAACTAGAGACAATTAACTAGAGACAGAGCAAGTCTGGGAAACTAAACCTGAAACATGAAAAGTAAACTAGGATGACAGAACTGGAGGTTAAACTAAGAGTAAATAAACATAGTGACTGAAACATGAAAAGTAAACTAAGATGACAGAACTGGAGGTTAAAGTAAGAGTAAATGAACATGGAGACTAAACTAGGAAAACTAATAATACAGGAACTAACAAACAGAAAAACATCACAAAGAGAACAGACAAGACCAACAGGATTGAGCCATCCTTACAGTAACCCCCCTCCCCCCCTCAAGAACACCCCCAGGTGTCCCCAAGAAAAAACACCCTCAAAAACCTAGGGCGAGCAGAGGGAGGAAACTGCAAGGAAGGAGGGCACGAGGAAGACAAGGGACATAAGGACAACACAAGGGTACAAAACCAAAAACCGACAAGAAGAGACCTGGAAGGCAAACACTAAGACCAATCCTAAAAACTGTGGAAACTAAACACAAAGACCTAACCTTAAACTGCAAAAGCTAAACACAAAGCCCAAACCTAAGATAACGTCAATAAACCAAAGAGGGTGACCAAGAGACCGACATCAGGCAACGGCCGGTCAGGCAGGTGGCTGGGAGACCATCCATCAGAGGCCACACGACGAGCAGTCTCAGGGGGATGGCCGGGAGGCCGTCCATCACCACAAGCAGCCTTAGGGGGGCGACCGGGAGGCTGTCCATCAGAGGCCAGTGGACGAGCAACCTCAGGGGGGCGGCCGGGAGACGACCACCAGAAGCCATAATCGAGGAGTCTACCTACGGGCGGTCTGTAGGAGTCGAGTCAGCATGCTGGCGATCTGTAGGAATCGAGTCAGCATGCGGGCCAACTGCAGACTGCGAGAAAGCGGGCGGCGATGAGTCGAGCGTTGCAACGTCTGAATGCGTCAAAACGAGCGTTGAGTCTTCTGCGAGCGTAGAGTCTTCTACGAGCGTAGAGTCTACAGAAGGCGTTGAGACGAGCGCAGGCATTGAGACGAACGCAGAGTCTTCGGAAGGAATTGAGACGTCAGATGATGAGATGGACGTAAGGACGTCTTCAGGCAAGGAGGTGAGAGAAGAGACGTCTTCGGGCGTCGAGGCGAGCGAAGAGACGTCGTCGGGCATCGAGGCAAGCGTAGAGACGTCACCGGGCGTCGAGGCAAGCGTAGAGACGTCGTCGGGCGTCGAGGCGAGCGTAGAAACGTCGTTGGGCATCGAGGCGAGCGTAGAGATGTCCTGGGGCATCGAGGCTAGCGCAGAGACGCCTTGAGGCGTCGAGGCAAGCGTAGAGACGTCCTAGGGCGTCAAGGCAAGCGCAGAGATGTCCTGGGGCATTGAGGCGAGCGTAGAGACATCTTGGGGTGCCGAGGCGAGCGTAGAGACGTCTTGGGGCATCGAGGCGAGCGTAGAGACGTCTTGGGGCGTCGAGGCGAGCGTAGAGACGTCTTGGGGTGTCGAGGCGAGTGTAGAGACGTCTTAGGGTGTCGAGGTAAACGTAGAGGCATCTTGGGGTGTCGAGACTGGCGTAGAGACGTCTTGGGGCGCCGAGGTGGGCGCAGAGACGTCCCAGGGCGCAGAGATGCCCTGGATGTCGGAGACGTCTTGGGGCGCAGAGACGTCTTCGGGCGTCGAGACGTCCTGGGGCATAGAGACGTCTTGGGGCTTAGAGACGTCTTGGGACGTAGAGACGTCTTGGGGTGTAGAGACGTCTTGGGGCGTAGAGACGTCTTGGGGCGTAGAGACGTCTTGGGACATAGAGATGTCTTGGGGCGCAGAGACGTCTTGGGGCGCAGAGACGTCTTGGGGCGTAGAGATGTCCGACGTAGAGACGTCTAGCGTAGAGACGTCTGGCGTTGAGATGTGTGGCATTGAGACGTCTGGCGTTGAGACGTCTGGCGTTGAGACGTCTGGCGTTGAGATGTCTGGCATTGAGACGTCTGGCATTGAGACGTCTGCGGTGCGAAGACCCTCTGTAGACGTCGAGAGGTCTGCGGTGCGAAGACCCTCTGTAGACATCGAGACATCAGTAGTGCAAAGACCCTCTGTAGACGTCGAGACATCAGCGGTTTAAAGACCCTCTGTAGATGTTGGAATAATTGTAAATACATATTATCACATTTATATTCTTTAATATTCTTTGTGTTTAAACTTATTCCTATTATCTTAAAGTGAACAAAAGTATGTGTTCTTTTTACTAATGCTTTGTGATGAGTTTGTGTGCAGGAAACCTGTTCGACCGGTAACACACCCTGGGCAAAGCTGGCTGTTGGAATAGCTCAGTTGTTTTCCACTCTTGGAAGAATGTGGTTCTACAGGCTGACGTGTACCTATGTGTGAATAAGTCTCCAACATGCTGACGTGATGTAGACGTGTACTTATGTGTGAATCAGTCTCAACCGGTTTTCCCCCTCCCTCAGCGGTTGAGACACTGTAACTAGGGCATTCCTAAACTCAATAAAAGGCAAGGAAAAACACAAAGAGGAGAGCAGGTTGGCTCTCCTTGCAAGAAAGATACTCACTTGTGTCCGTCTCTGTTTTACAGTGTGGTGTTTTGATAATGTTTGGGGTTTAAACCTGACATTAACTTGGTCCTTCGAGCCGGATTCCAAGATACCTGACGATCCCAGTGGGTGAGTAGGTTACAGGCAAAATCTGTGGCCACAGTATTGATACCCTTTCCGGGACTGGAGTCCTCCTCACTGACTGGGGTCCGACGGTTGACGGAGTCCAGGAGAGACGTGACACAGAGTGGAGTGAGTATCGTTTTATTTTAAAACGAGTGAAGTGTGAAAGCTGAGTAAAACAAACCCTGATCAGGTAAAAAGAAGTAGTTAAATTCCGCAGGAGGACAGACTCCTTTGACTTAGATAAACAACTAAAAACAGTCAATTAAATTCTGTGTAGGGCGGCGGAGCCCTCTACTTTAAGATAAATAGGAATAAAACAAACCCTGACAATTCTAGACTCTATCAGGTAAAAAGAAGTAGTTAAATTCCGCAGGAGGGCAGACTCCTTTGACTTAGATGAACAACTAAAAAAAACAGTCAATTAAATTCTGTGTAGGGCGGCGGAGCCCTCTACTTTAAGATAAATAGGAATAAAAAGAAGCGCTAAAAATGTATGCATGTGTTTGTGAGTGTGAAAAGGAAATAAAAGTACCGCTTGGTTCTTTTGTTTCATACCAAAATAACAGGAAACAAACAGTGAAACCTTTTGGTGTCAGAGGCTAAGAAGAATCCGCTCATTTGAGTTGAAGTGATTCTTGCCATAAGGATCTTTTATCACTGTCCTGTTACTTAAATCCAGTATTAGTCACCCTATGTGAAACCCCCTACTGGATCCAAATCTAGTTCAAAATGGGTAAGGGACAAAGCAAAAATGCTCAAAAATGCATAGACAGTTTAACATGTAAAGACTGGAAGATAATAATAAAAATAAATAAATAAATAAATAAATAAATAAAACAGACCCTGCAAGCGTACAACACCTACCCCTATGGATAAAAGAACACGACTTTGATGGTAGATTAACTATAAGAGATAAGAGATAAGAGAGATAAGAGATTTAATATAGTATAATATATAATTATATAATATAATATAATATAGATGAGAGATAAAAAATAAAAATAAAAACCTAAGAGAACTTCAAACTAAAATAAAGACAAAGACCAAAGATAAACCTAACAAAATGAATAATGAAGGCTACCCCCATACAGAATTATGGATGCAAGTTGCAGAAAAAGAAAAAAAAGAGAGAAGAAGGTATGAGGAAGAGGAAGGAAAAAGGAAGTGAGCAGCAAAGAGAGGAGAGACAGACAGAACACGAGGAAACGATCGAAAGCTGAAGAGAAAAGAGAGAGAGAGAGAGAGAGAGAGAGAGAGAGAGAGAGAGAGAAAAAGACGAGAAAAGAAATGTATACTTTTCTAAGAAAGAAGATGACATGTCTGGTTATCATAACCAGAGGTGTCAAGTAACTAAGTATAAATACTTCGTTACTTTACTTAAATGCAAATTTTAGTTATCTATACTTTAGTGAAGTAATTATTTTTCAGCCTACTTTATACTTCTACTTCTTACATTTTCACGCAATTACTGGTACTTTCTACTCCTTACTTTTAAAAATAGCCTCGTTACTTTTCTTTCATTTTACCGTATTGAGGTAAACTGAAAGTTTCGTTACATTTTAAGCAGAAATAATAGTGTTGACGTGTTGCTAAATACGGGAAAAGTCCGTGTGGGCGACATTTATTGAGCTATTTTTACTGGGCGCAGCTCGATATAACTGTTCGGATGTGAAACGATACGTTTACAGAATTTTTGGGGTGCATTTAAGCGTCTTATGAGTTGAAAAAGAATCTACATTTGTGATAAGGTGACGCTACGTTCATGGCGTCTGTTTATGTGCTGTGATCGATTCAAAGCGATCACGTGACACGCGGTGCTGGTCGTCAAATTTCAGTTTTGTTAGCACAATACTGACAGATTGTCTGACTTGTTCGTTCTATGCATGAAATATCGTCAGAAACTGTTTAACCGCGGTGTTTTGAGATATTTAAAGGGGTTTTAGAGCGTTTAGACTTCGGGAGAACACAAACGTCCGACTGCACGCACGTCCCTAAATGCAACACAAACGACACATCGACGTAGTGACGTCAGCCAGATAGAAAAAAAAAAGGAAAAAGTCCGGTGCATTTAATATCTAAAAGTTCACAGAACCTTTTCTAAACATTTTAAACACATCGATTATTTTCTTAACAGAACGTTTGTTTAAGCGATTGTCACATCCAGGCTAAAACTCATCCCAAAAGTTGATTTTTCACCGTCTTCGTTTTCAAGCTGACGGAATTAGCGGTAGTCAACGCGGCCTTAAGAGTCAACAGCGCCTCTATGGCGGCCAGGAAGAGTAATTAGTCACATTGTGACTCCATGAAACATATGGTTATGCTCAATAATACCCCTATATGGTTATTTTAATATATTTAAATTTGCATTTAAATGTGTCTATTTTCAATGGGCATATATGCAGTTAAGACAGGTAGCTTAGTGCACCCCTAGTTTTTCAACATTAACAATATAATAGTCTAAAAAATGGGGGAGGTGAGGTTTTATACAATAGTATGTGTGGTGCGGCCTAAGCATTTGTCTTTGTTGTTGCTTTTTCTTACGCTACTTTTACTTTTATACTTTTAAGTAGTTTTGAAACCAGTACTTTTTATTTTACTCGAGTAAAAAGCTAGAGTTGATACTTCTACTTCTACAGAAGTATTTTTAAATCCCAGTATCTATACTTCTACTTGAGTACTGTAATGAATGTGAATACTTTTGACACCACTGATTATAATTACCTGTTAAGGAAAGCGGTTAATGGTGAAATCAGTATGAATGATGGTAATTATAGACATGAAGAACAAAGAACTAAACTGAGAGAGTAACTATATATATGTAAATATATACATGGACAGATAAATATGGATATATTTCCTTTGGCTTGGTCAAAGAGTCTTTTATGTAGCAGACACCTATTGTGTAGAATATAGATGTCAAGTTAATATCAAGCTTTTCTGAGAGAGTAAATGTATATTTGTAATAATGTAGCTTTACTCCACTAACAGTGAGACAAAGGTATCATCAGCAGGTGTCGGCTGTTCTGGCTTGGCAGTTTTATTTGTGAATTTATTTATTTGACTTGAACGTGTAATTAAGCTTGTGCTTTTATCAATTTTGAACCGTTCTTTAAATGAAGCTAGAGCGCTTTCTCAAGATTCTGTTCGAAAACAAAATCTTGACATTCTTTTAATTTTGGCGTCCCCTGATCCAAATGTAGCAAAGCGTATGCTTCAGTTTTATTTTTCACAGATGGCTAAGCTCTAAACTCTTAATTTGACTACCGGTACACACACAACTTTTTAAGAAACATTTCATATTTGATGCATTTTTATAAAATGTTTTCCTGCAATCTTTTCTTTGTAAACATTTTTAAAGAGCAAAGCATATTTGTTGTACTCAAGTTTGTTACTAATCTTGGAGATTCGTACAGGTAGTCCCCGACTTACGAGTGCTCTTACTTATGAGCTGGCGAACGAGCAGTAAATTTGTAAACATACAATACAATACTGCACTTTTATGTGTTTTTAGATGAAAGTGTGTTAGCTAACCGCTTGGAAACAAGTTTCTGAGGAGGCCTTTTGTAAAATAAAACAACAGACCGGTCAGTCACATGCAGCCACAACCGCACCTGAAAGTCTATCTTGTTAAACAATTAACTGACCAGACAAACTCTACAGACACACCCAGCTAGCCAACAAATGGTATCCAGATAGCTCTTTGGACAACCTCAGCTTGGAGAAATAGAGTTTACCTAAATGCTTGTTGCCACTGTCTTGAGTTAAAAACTGGTATTTTGAGTTTTTGAGTTCTCAGTTGAGAAACAAATCACAAACTGGTTTTATGTCTCTAGGCAGGATTGATTTGTAGAGGTGACATGAGATTGACATTTCAGAGGGGCTTGGCTGAGGAGTGTGTTGACTGAAAAGAATTTTGGAATTTAGTTGTGTGGAATGGTGAGTTTCAGTAATTGAATAATATTCTTGGAATGCCGGTATGTGTTGGTTGCTATGAGTTGACACACACGCGCGTGCACACACACACACACACACACACACACACACACGGCTAGGGCATAGTTGCCAAGTCCGCTTATTTCAAGCGGCATTGGGCCTGTTTTTCCCTGGAGTCGCTTTCAAATTTGATCAGCCGCTTGTGGCGGTTTTTGGGGCTTCTCACGGACATTGAGTCACTTATTTGTGCTTGTTTTTCAGTCGAGCAGTAATGCGAGTGGTAGGTAGTTTTTCACGCTCCCCTTCCACTTATGTTACGTCAAGGCGGATGTCACGTTCAGGTGCACTTGGCGCAAGCGACAGTCAGAGCCGTTAAAACTATATATACCGGTAAGCGCGAGCAATTAATGATGAGTCAGCATGAGCAGCCTATAGTGACACAACATATATATCTTGTATCATTCAACTATGTTTCTTCACGGAACATCCGACTACACGCGAATGCAACATTGTTCTTTATTCTTTGTCTAGACAAGACAACGCTAATATGAGCTCTAAGTGGGGTAAATATGGAAAAATATAATAAAGATTGGGAGAAAGAGCGTGCTCTTCAAGACTGGATCCGACCACAACCACAGATGGGAGAAAAATGGCAAAATCGATTGTATTATTGTATAAAGTGGAATAGTTTTTGAGTGACAGAGTTTTGAATATGTTGTGTGATGTAATGGTTGTTCCGTATTTGGTCTGTTGTGTTGGGGTTTAGGGAAAGGCGTGCGAAGCTTTTACAAATCCTATTTTTATTTTGCTAAAAGGAGCTGTAGGAGTTGTTATTGGGAAGTGCTGTGGTCACCCAACAGGTATATTGTTTCATCAATTGAAGTGAAAGGTGTTGAGATGTTATGATTGGTTGAGCGTAGTATTTTACAGGTCATGTATAGGACAAGAAAGAGAATATTACCCCCAAATATTCAATTACATTTTGTTTAAAAAGTTATTAAACCCTGAAGGGAATGTAAATGTTTGTAAAATCTTCATTTAGAACTAGTGTGAAGGAGCTGAGTTGTAAATCAGGAAACAGGATTGTGTTGACTTGATATCATCATAAACATTTATAAAACTATTTATATGTTTTAAAAGATGATTAAATCAAAGTTGTTGGGAAGGTGTGGTGCAGGTGAAGTGAAGGTTGTTGTTTGTAGTTATTTTGTGTTTTTTGAACAAGGGGCAGATATTATAACACTATTTTCGTCTTTCTGCACCCTTTCATTCAGTGTTTTTCTTTCTTTTTATTCTGATGAATCTGTTTTGTTTTCAATAAAAAGAAACATGTCGCGCTGGGGCTGTTTGTTTACGTCGTAGTTTCAGGGAAACGTTGGCTCAAACTTTATTCTTCATCTTCTGACTCTCATCATATTCTATCGAGTGGAAACTCTTCAGATTAAACAAGTTAGATGTTTCCACAGCTAGTTAGAACGACTGTCCGTCACGTTTTGAAAAATAAAGAAACCGAGTGGGACTCGCTGCAGAAGAAGCCTGCAGTTTAACAAAACCGAACTACGTTAGTCTTTCCTCTCATCAGTGATGTCGTCTGCTTTCTCTTCGCTTGTGAAACTTTGTTCAGTCACATTCTGACGGTCATGAGCACTCATTTGACCCGTTTTGAAGCGAAAACTTAACGCACTTTGGAGACTAGCTTAACTTTTAGCCTGCAACCGCTAACGTCTGCTGCTGGAGTGAGCGCTGCGTAACAGCGACGTCACCACGCACGTTTTGTGTCACAGCCTTTTCTGTCCGGGCGCGTTGTTGAAGCAGCCGCTTCAACCCGAACAGAAAGAGAAAAACGTCAGTGAAAAGTTGTAAAATCCTATCGAAATATCGAAAATATGAAAGCTACATGGCGAGTGATGAATGATGTTTTGAAGAACCATAGGTCAAAGATGGGTATTTCACAACATTTTGTAAAGGATAATGATGAAATTCATGACGACATTGAAATTGCAAACGGATGTAATCAATACTTTGTGAATGTGGATCACTCCTTGCAGATACAATACCTAAGGTAAATGATACAGTGAACCACTCAATTATTAACTGTATAAATAGTATTTTTCAGCAATATTGAGCCATGGAAAACTCATGTCTCAACAGGAGGGATGGTATAGGTATAGGATTAGTGGGAAAACTATACACAACTTATGGATTCAACTCTTATTCAAAAAAAATTTTTTGTAAAGCATGTTTAATCTGTATGAAAAACAATTCTCAGAGGAACCTGAGACCCAAAAGAAGTCAGTTTCCTAAACCAGTATATCCATTCCAACAACTACGTATGGATTTCATAGAACTAAACCAAAGTGCTGAACGAAGCACGTGGGTCCACTTAAACCATTGCAAACTTATGATTCAAAACAAGGATGAATAAACTGATTGCTGAGAGCAAAAATGACTAAAATAGACTTTTTATTAGCTACTTTTGCCTAAACTTCGCCTAAACTGTACTTTTGTGTTTTGTGATCCTCATAATTTGGTATACAGTTTAAATAAAATAGGAAATTAGAACTGAAATTAGGAATTCTTCATTCAGCTCACAGAGGGAGCCCGTTGTACAAAGGGGGCTGTATTTATAGTATACAGTCATCTCAAATCGGTGAAGATTGTCCACAACTCTGTGAGCTACTAGGAAGAAAACCTAGTTTCAGCATTATGAGGACCACAGACCAAAATAAAGGTTTAACAGCCGTAGCATTTCTAATCTTATTGGTAAAAATGCGTGTTAATAGACCAATATCGTTGTTACCACAGTTTTCCAAAATTTGGAGAAGTTATTTGCAACTAGATTGGACGGATTTATCATTAAACAGAATATATTAAGTAACAGTCAATATGGATTTAGATCTAATACTTCAACATCAATGGCTCTTATTGAATTAATGGAACAAATAACAACTGCTGTTGACCAGAAAAAGAGTTGTGTTAGTATTTATGTTGATCTAAAGAAGGCATTTGATACTATTGACCACAAAATTCTTCTTGAAAAGCTGTATAGGTATGGTATTAGAGGGCCAGTATTGCAATGGGTTAATAGTTACTTGAAAGAAAGAAAACAATTTGTTCAAATAAATGATGTCAGATCTGAACTTTGTAACATTACATGTGGAGTGCCGCAGGGTTCTGTACTTGGACCCAAGTTATTTGGTCTATATGTGAATGACTTGGTAGATGTGTCAGAACTCCTTAAATGTGTTTTATTTGCCGATGACACAACATTTTTGTTTGGGTAATGACATTGAACGATTGTTGGAAAAGATACAGACAGAATTTGTAAAAATACAAAATTGGTTTCACCTAAATAAATTATTGTTAAATTTGGAAAAAACATTTTACATGATATTCAGTAATAGTAAAAGGAATGTTGATGCACCATTTACAGTAGATGGAATTGAGATTCATAGAATTAGTGAGGTGAAGTTCCTGGGTGTCATCATTGATGAAAAATTGACATGGAAACCTCACATAAACAAATTAAGAAAAAAAATTATTAAAATCAATAGCAATACTGTATAAAGTAAGGGAACTGTTAAATGATAAAGCATTGGTCTTGTTATATAATACAATAATTGTTCCACATTTAATTTACTGCATTGAAGTATGGGGTAAGGCATGTAAAACGATTACAAATCCTATTTTTATTTTACAAACACGAGCAGTAAGAGTTAAAGATATTGAAGTTCTATGACTTGGTTGATTATAGCATTTTGCTTTTTATGTATAGGGCTAATGAAAATACATTGCCTGTAAATATACAAGTAAATTTTGTTAAAAGGGAGAGCACTTATTTTCTTAAAGGGTCAGTGTCACCACCAGGTCATGATCCTACATACATAGATGCTATCGGAATACCCAGAGGGGTTCCTGATGAATATAAATTAGCAAATCAAGTGGCAGCAGGATTTGAAAGTATCCTTCTTTTCATCACTGTAAATAAAAACGTAGACAGAATCAACTACATCCACTACAACGTTCAGAGATTGAGCAACTACACTGTGGCTGGATTTGAGGCGGTTCATGAGCAGCTGTCAGCTACCTCTTTAATGGCTTTCCAGAACCGCATTGCGGTGGACATGATTTTGGCAGAGAGAGAGGCGGAGTTTGTGCCATCTTTGGTCAACAATGTTGCACTCTTGTGCCCAACAACACGGCAACAGATGGCAGCTTGACCAAAGCGTTGGATGGACTGTGTGCACTTAGTGTCAAAATGAAAGACCATTCTGGGGTTGACACCTCCATGTGGGATCCCTTTGGGGAGTATTTGGCAGATGGAGTGGCCTCATTTCCTCCATTCTTGTCTCCATAACAGTGCTTGCAGCAATCCTGATTTTGTGTGGATGATGTTGCATTCCATGTTTTAAAGCGATGTTTTATCGCCTTATTAACACAGCTATTGCTCCCCTGGAAAAGCAGCTGTACACGCTGCTTCCTGTTAATGAAAATACTGATGATTTAACTGATTATGAGATCCACTTTCCTGAACCTAATTCTGCCCTGGACTCAGATGATGATAATGTCCAGGCAACTAAGGGTTAACCTCTGAGTGTAAACATTTATTGTAGATGACCTCATAGCAGAAAATCTATTGAAGACGTTATTGAGCGACTGGAGAACCTGTAAATGTGATAATCAGGAGGGAAATGTTGGAATAATTGTAAATACATATTATCACATTTATATTCTTTAATATTCTTTGTGTTTAAACTTATTCCTATTATCTTAAAGTGAACAAAAGTATGTGTTCTTTTTACTAATGCTTTGTGATGAGTTTGTGTGCAGGAAACCTGTTCGACCGGTAACACACCCTGGGCAAAGCTGGCTGTTGGAATAGCTCAGTTGTTTTCCACTCTTGGAAGAATGTGGTTCTACAGGCTGACGTGTACCTATGTGTGAATAAGTCTCCAACATGCTGACGTGATGTAGACGTGTACTTATGTGTGAATCAGTCTCAACCGGTTTTCCCCCCTCCCTCAGCGGTTGAGACACTGTAACTAGGGCATTCCTAAACTCAATAAAAGGCAAGGAAAAACACAAAGAGGAGAGCAGGTTGGCTCTCCTTGGAAGAAAGATACTCACTTGTGTCCGTCTCTGTTTTACAGTGTGGTGTTTTGATAATGTTTGGGGTTTAAACCTGACAGTAGACGTCAAGACATCAGTGGGGCGAAGACCCTCTGTAGACGTTGAGACATCAGCGGTGCGAAGACACTCTGTAGAGATCGAGGCGTCTTCGTCGGTCGAGGTAGGGTCTTCGTCGGTCGAGGCAGGGTCTTCGTCGGTCGAGGCAGAGTCTTTGTCGGTCGAGACAGGGTCTTCGTCGGTCAAGGCAGGAGCCGAAGGACCAGGAGCCGAAGGACCAGGAGCTGAAGGACCAGGAGCCGAAGGACCAGGAGCCGAAGTTTCAGAAGCCGAAGTATCAGGATCAGGAGCCGAAGTATCAGGAGCCAAAGAATCAGGAGGATCAGGATCAGGAGCCGAAGTATCAGGAGCCAAAGAATCAGGAGGATCAGGATCAGGAGCCGAAGTATCAGGAGCCGAAAAATCAGGAGCCGACGAGCCGGGTGAGGAGACTACAGCCGACGGGCCGGGCGAGGAGTCTGCAGCCGACGGGCCAAGTAAGGAGTCTGCAGCTGACCAAGAGCCGGGCGTCGAGTCTGCAGCAGCCGAAGAGCCGGGCGTCGAGTCTGCAGCAGCCGAAGAGCCGGGCGTCGAGTCTGCAGCAGCCGAAGAGCCGGGCGTCGAGTCTGCAGCAGCCGAAGAGCCGGGCGTCGAGTCTGCAGCAGCCGAAGAGCCGGGCGTCGAGTCTGCAGCAGCCGAAGAGCCGGGCGTCGAGTCTGCAGCAGCCGAAGAGCCGGGCGTCGAGTCTGCAGCAGCCGAAGAGCCGGGCGTCGAGTCTGCAGCAGCCGAAGAGCCGGGCGTCGAGTCTACAGCAGCCGAAGAGCCGGGCGTCGAGTCTGCAGCAGCCGAAGAGCCGGGCGTCGAGTCTGCAGCAACCGAAGAGCCGGGCGTAGAGTCTGCATCAGCCAAAGAGCTGGTAGGTCCTCTCTGCCTTCGATCTGTGCCATGGCGGCGATGGCGCAGTCCAGGACCAGATCGGGAACCCTCTCTTGGTTCAGGTCCTTCCACAGCACCGGAGAAGTGAAGGGCGTCTTCCAGGACCCCCTCGGAACACGAGACATGAAGGGCATCATCTAGGACCCCCTCAGAGCAGGACAATGCAAGCGCTGGAGAGTCAGCTAGTTCAGGGCATGCTGCTGCTGCATGTTCAGGGCTGAATACTGCAGCAGCAGCAGTGCTGCTGCTGCATGTTCAGGGCTGGATACTGCTGCTGCTGCATGTTCAGGGCCGGATGATTTTAGAGTCCTTATTTCAATTAAAAACTGTTCATATTCTGGAAGCTGGGTCAGACCGGGTTGAGACAACATAAACTTTTCAGCGAGGGAAAGCACAAAATCAAAACAGTCTGGGTTATTTTTTAGCAGAGGTGATTATATATCCTAAAGTCCGGTTTATTTGGATAAGTTCACTATGCTGAAATTGGTGTGGGTTAGAATAGGACAAAGGAGCGTTTCTAAATGAAGGTGAAGTGACAGGAACATTTGTCACCCCTGAAGGCTCTCATAGGGTGACCTCTGCTGGAAAGACAGAATATTGTTCTGTTGACTGACCTGTGTGCTGGTCCCCCTCCATCTGGTCAGATGAACGGGGGGAAGAGTGAGCGGTGACAAGACCCGCCCCCGTCAAGATGCTATGACTGTTCTCACCAGACCGAGCAGGAGTAGCTTCGAGCGACAGTGAGGTGTTGCTTTCCGCCCTCACCGGAAACCTAGGAGGTGAGGCAATGGAACTCGCTCCCACTGGAACGCTAGAGTTACATCCAAAAAACTTGGGTTCGATGGACCGAGTCTGATCAGTTGACCATGACGGAGGTGTGGTTGACTGCTTCCGGGTCTTCCTTTGGCTGCTCTTGCGGCGGTATTAACACTGAGGAGTAAAAACAAGGAAATCGTCCTCGGCGTCTTCCCCGAACATCCACCCCGAGACGAGCAATGCTGAGCACAAGGAGGAACTGGACTCACGGGTTGAGTGGCCCATCCGGCGCAGAGTCTCTTCCTGTTCGAGGACCAGAAGCGGGGAAGGCAGGAATTCTACTTCCTGGCTGAAGTCCTCTTGTGCTGACACGGGTCGGACCTGAAAACCATTGTAGCGGACTACGGTCTCCACCATCTACGTGGACTCGAGAGGACAGGTAGGAGGAATATGCTGTCTGCTGGGCTTTTTTGATGGCCGCCGCATACTGTCAGGATTTACTCAGAGAGAGACAAGATTAAACCCAGTGGTGCAGACAGATATTCTCAGAGGCCAGGAAGTTATAAAAATAAACACTTTAATAATAATAAACATATAGCTGTCGTGGCAGCAAAAACACTTGCATGTACTAGAGACCAGAGAACACAAGGGATACCAGACGATGCGGCGGCAATGACTGAGACACAGAACTGGGCTTATATACTCACAGACAAGATTAGACAAAATCACAAACACCTGGGGACAATTAACTAGAGACAATTAACTAGAGACAGAGCAAGACTGGGAAACTAAACCTGAAACATGAAAAGCAAACTAGGATGACAGAACTGGAGGTTAAACTAAGAGTAAATAAACATGGAGACTGAAACATGAAAAGTAAACTAGGAAGACAGAACTGGAGGTTAAACTAAGAGTAAATAAACATGGAGACTAAACTGGAGGTTAAACTAAGAGCAATTAAACATGGAGACTAAACTAGGAAAACTAATAAAACAGACCAGGAACTGACTAACAGAAAAACATCACAAAGAGAACAGACAAGACCAACAGGATGGAGCCATTCTTACACTGAGGAGAATCCAAATGGAGTCTGGATGAGTTGGCATGGCTGGAAAGTGGTTGGTGGGCAAAGCACAGGAATGAGGAACAGAACCAAGGCAGACCAGGACTGGAAGGGACCCGAGGAGGCAGGATGACTGGAGATACAGAAAACAAGGTAAGTAGCTCTCTTCATATATCAAGATACAGGCCAGAGGCATAAATACCATGGGGAGGTACAATGCTCCAGTGAAGAGTAATACTCGACTGAAGCCTTTAGTAGTAGAGGACCTCATCAGGGAGATGGCTGACAGCTGGTGGCAATTAGCAGCGATCTTGGAGAGAAGAGCTACAGATGATGGTACTCTTACAGATAACTTCTGTAGTTGTGGTTTTGTGTTGATGTCTGTGTTCCCCTGATCCTCTGTTTCTATCTTTATAAGGTTTGTGTTTCTTCAGTATCCAGCCCCATCTTGTGTCGTTTTTATGTCTTGCATCCCTTGTCTCTTTCTTTGGCATATGTGATTACTCATTTGTCTGATTTGTGTTTCCTGTATATACATCTGTGTCTATGTGTTAGTCTTTGCCCTGTTATTGTCTCCTGTCATCTGGTGATGTCCTGTTTAATCCCTGTGTACCCCTAGATTGCTTATGTGAGTTTTTGCTGCCCTGTCAACCTTTTATGTTATTTATTGTACGGTAAATAAATTATTTATTTAAATGATTAACCTGAGTCCTAGATTGCCTGCCTGCACCACTGGGTTCACCAGCACCAGACCCATAGTGACAACTTCTGATCCCTTCAACAACTGTGAGCTTGGAATCAGAGGTTGTCTTGACCTAGCCTGGTCTGATAATGGGTATTTTAAACTTTTTCTAACTCTTTGTCTGCGGGCAGACCTTGTGACTGGAGCTTCGATGTACCATTGTTGTAAGCCTGTTTTCAATGTACCCCATGCAAGAAGTAAACCTGGTTTGAAAAATCTTCTTGGATCTTTCTTTGTGGCTTATTTGATTAATAAATTGATGATAGGATAATTAAATTATTCAACACAGGGGTCACTACAGTGAGCATACAATCTTTGGAAATTATTTTAAGCTGGATGCACTTTCTGGGGCAACCTGGGCTCCAACCTGCACCCTCAGGATTGCGAGACCATGGCACTGGCTACCAATCTGCTGTGGGCCCAGTCGTTTTACATAAACGTATGGAATATAAAACTACACCAGTATATAAATGCAGCAGTTTAAAAAAAAAATTTAAGTAAAAAAAAAAATAAATAATAATAATAATAATTACATAATACATCTAAGAATAATTTAAAATGTCTCAAAATTTTGTTAGTATTGTAACATTTGATTACCAGTACTGTACCCAATGGTCTAAATAAATAAAAATATTAAACCATTACTTTATTTCTGGTTTTATAAATTTTTGTCCATTTAATTTGCCATTATTATTTCATAAAGCATGTTTTAAATCCTACTTCTCCCACTTTCACCCAGCCAGCCAGTCACTAATTTGACTTCCGCTCAGTCCAAATAGGCCCCACTTTGGTCCTTGTTCCAGCCAGCACGGCTCTGGTTTGGCATTGGTCCATTTGTGATGGAGCCTATCTCATATCTTTAAGGTTACTGTTGAATTCATGCAACTCTTTTCCTCCAGGCAAGTTGTGGCATGGTTTCTGCACCTGAAGAGAGCTACATTTACTTCTTCTATTTCTTGGAGCAAAAACATCCTGACGACTGAGATGATTGTGGGTTTTATCTTCAGGTTGCACGTCACTGGGGCTCCCGGCCACTTTTTGCAGAATGACACTAGAACGTTAAGGTGTTTTACTTCAAATGATTTTGACCAAATAGCACTGGCTGTTTTGGAGCAATATTTAAACATAAAAATTATCCATCCATCCAACAAAGTTCTTGCTCAGCCAAGTACCAAATCCAATAATGCTCAGTCAGGTCATCTGGACAGTTTCTTTTTTCTAGAGACGTTTCACCCTCTATCCGGAGGGCTTCATCAGTCTGAGGAGCTCCAAGTAAACTGTTTCCCCACAATAAACTCCTTAAGTGGACCAACCAGTTTGCTGGAGACAAGATGGTTTCTGGGGGCTGTCATGTCCCCCCTCCATCCATTTTCTCAACTTTCTCCATTCCAGGTCTCGGAGCAGTTGGTGAGTTTCTCATGCAGTGTGAGAGGTGGTGTACACTGCGGACAGGTCGTAAATCCATCACAGGGACTTATAAATAACGATCAATTAACATTTGTCTCATTTAAAGAATCCTAAATATAGCTTTAATAAGCTTTATTTGTTAGTAATTTATTTTATAGAACAGAAAATACACAAGTAAACATTTAAAACATGGTGTTTTCAATTAAGCTGAAAAAAATGCCAGAATATTAAACATTTTTTTTTTTACTGTTAAAACGTAATATTTATTTGTTTTAAAAATTGTTTTAAAGTTTACAATTTCATTCATACATTTGTACAAGTAAAAAAAAAAAACAGAATTCTCCACGTGGATTTTCTCACACAAACCAAAAACATGTGTTACCGGTAAGTTGATTGGCAGTTTGTCTGAGTGCAGGTGTGAATGGTTGTTTCTCTTTATGTGTAATAATTTCAAATGAAAGAATAACTAATACAATGTATTAGTTAAAAATATATTTGAAAAAAGCAAGAAAATGCTATTACCGAATTTTTTGCCGTATAGGTCACATCTTTTTGCATAAATTTGCAAGTCCTGCGACTCATACACAGAAGCAACTAATATAAGCTTTATTCCCCATATTTATAATCAATTATTGGCTGAGATCTGACAATTTTATTCATTCTGACATGGAAAATATTGAACACTACCATTTCAGCCACTAGAGGGCCCTCGACTAATATGGCAAGTCAAGTGTCTCATTAAAAAAAAGTGGCTATTAATGAGACACTTGGCTTGCTATAGAAACCACCTTAGTCTTGCTTAGGAACTCCTAGAGCAAACATCATATCAGCTGCATTTCACCATGCTGCCCAGGCAAAATGCAGCTAATATGACCTTCAAAGTGCATTTATTAAAGGTGCTATGTGTAACTTTCTGTAGAGTGCACAACTTAGAAATATTTTCAACAGGCAAAGCATTCTGATCCCTCCCCCTCAGAGCCATATATGGCTCTGCTCCACCTGGCCCTGCTGAAATTCAAATTCAAGCTCTGTTTTTATTAGTGATGGGGCCGATCCGATCCAGTATCGGTATCCGATATCAGCATTATTTAAGTATCGGATCCAACCTGCTGATATTTTTCCGATCCAGCTTCAAAGAGCACTTGTGCTCAATCACATTCTGTGACTGCCCTTCTTAACATGGTGTGAGTTAAACCTAATGAAGACCCTCTTAAACCTTACAATAGGGAACCCACTGACTTTAACAGCACACATGTCCTCCTTACTCATGGTGCAACTGAAAAAACTAAAAAAGCACTAAGCATGATGGGAAAGACAACACAGCCTTTCCCCTTAACCACTAAGAGAGTGGGTTTTGTTGTCTTTCCTATTAAAACCAATAGTTATAAC
>JBBPBX010009531.1:37948-50622 GCA_038048925.1 Garcialebias charrua | reverse complement strand
TCAAGGTCACTCGCAAATATAAGGATCTCTTTAGAAAGAACTTTACACCACTCTTTGAAAATACTAAATTAGACCTTCAAAGGTGGAATAATTTGCCACTATCATTAATAGGCCGTGTCAATTCTATAAAAATGAACATATTGCCCAAGTTCCTTTATTTATTTCAATGCATCCCATGTTATATCCCAAAGAAATATTTTGTGACACTAAATAAACATATTTCTGCGTTTATTTGGAATAGTAAATCCCCCAGAATACGGCAGGATTTTATGCAGAGACCTAGGCCTGTGGGCGGATTGGCGTTGCCAAATTTCCAGTCTTATTACTGGGCAGCAAATATACGAAACATGCTATATTGGATTAGTGACTTTCCTACAGAAACCCCGTCTTGGCTTCAGATTGAGTCGTCCAATTGTGGCAAGACCAGCTTACCTGCGTTATTGACCTCCGCTCTCCCTTTAGAAATATGTACCTATAAATGCAACCCTCTGCTTTATAACTCCCTGAGAATTTGGATACAGTGCAGGAAAAGATTCGGGCTACATTTTATGTCAATTAAAACTCCTATCTGCTCTAATCATATGTTCCCACCTTCTATGTCCGACTCTGCCTTTAAAATTTGGGAAAGAAATGGATTAAGTCAAGTTAAACACCTTTTCATTGATGGGACATTTGCTTCGTTTACACAACTTATGGAACGGTTTAATATCCCGCGTACACATTTTTTTCGATATTTGCAACTGCGACATTTTGTGAAGAATGGATATCCCTCATTTCCTGAATTACCTGATGAGACAGCTCTAGATAAAATCATAGGTATAAACATTCATAAAAAGGGGGTAATTAAGGAGATCTACACTATACTGTTGGATCTACAATCTCCTCTTTCTATCATTAAATCACATTGGGAAAAAGATCTTACAGTTACATTAACGGATGAGCTCTGGCAATCTATTCTTCACAGGGTACACTCCTCTTCTATATGCGCTAGACATGGACTCCTTCAGTTCAAGATCTTGCATCGATTGCATATCTCTAAAGAAAAGCTAGCTAGGTTCTGTCCAGGGACTGATCCTTTGTGTAACCGATGCAGGTCAGAAGTTGGTTCCCTTATTCATACTTTCAGGGAGTGTTCAAAACTTCATACATATTGGACATCTATATTCAATACACTCTCAGAAATATACAATGTTAAAATTGTCCCTTCTGCTCTAATTGCAATTTTTGGAGTCATGACTCCCAATACTTTACTTTCCAAGCATAATTCAAATGCGGTAGCTTTTGTTACGTTGATTGCGAGACGTTTTACGCCAAAAATACTGTACACTACATGCGGTCTGGCTCCGCCCCGCTCCTGTCCGACCTCCGCAGCAAATACGCACCCATTATAATCAATGAGAGAATTTACACTGGCTCCGCACGGCGGCTGCGAGCTACGGAGAGCGGACGGCAGTCCGTCAAAATTAGAAATTTTTCTATTTCTGCCGGACGCCGGAGCTGTGCCGGAGTCAACTTTTGAAGATTACGTCGCACCAACAGGAAAAGGAACGAGCACAACTTCCGTATTTACAAAATAAAATCACCACGGGCGGACTAATCCTAGCTCTATACGGATTTATTTGTACAAAAATGCTTTCAAACTATCATTTATGACTACGCCTACAAACGCAATACAAGAAATAAATAAATAAATAAGTATTTTATTCTGAAATGTAATACATCACTTCCTGTTGCTCAAACCATGTCCTGTCGCTCATTTACGAGAGAAGATCAAGGCAGCAGTCTCTACTGTTGTTCTCCTTCTTCCACCGAATGAATTGTTTTGTTCTGACTTACTTATTTATCACTTGATTTATCGCGCGATCTCGCAATTCCCGCACATGCGTCTCGGAGCGGCACATCCAGGCGGACCTGAGCGGAGCGGAGGTAGTGGAAATTGGACTCGCTCAGCTGCGACCTGCGGAGCAGAGCGGAGCCGGACCGCATGTAGTGTATTTTTGGCGTTATACTTTTGAGGTGGAAACAAGAGGCTCCTCCTACACATGAACAGTGGCTTGCAGAGCTTATGAGGTTTTTGCATTTAGAGAAGATGAGGTGTACACTGGCAGGTTCAACTGCTAAATTTGTCAAGACATGGCAGCCATTTTTACAATACATGGAAACATTCAGGATGGGTACACCATCGTAACCAAACAGCTGCTATATTTCTTTAGTTAGCTGTAAAGTGAACAGATTTTTGCATTTTCATTTGTCATCAAATTGAGATTTTTTAATTTTTTTTTAATTTTATATATTTTTTATTTTATTACGTGTGTGTGGTTTGAAAAGGTTTTATTTTGTGTGTGATTTTTACTTTTTGTTTTATATGGGGGTTTTTGTATATTAAAATGGACATCGTTTTATAAAACTTGAATGTTGTAAATAATGTGATGTGAAAATTGATAAATAAAGTATAAAAAAAGAGTCTAGAAATGTTAGTACTTTAATAGATTCGATGTACACCTTGAATCTCTACCCGTTGATATTGCAACCTACCAGAATTACAACTCACAGTGCGACCATAATTGATAATATTTTCACAAATACAATAAAGGGAGATGTGTTTAGTGGCATTCTAATGTCAGATATAATAATAATAATATAATAATCATTATCATCAGCGCCTTTCATGACACCCAAGGACACTTACCGGTTTTTACAATTTACAATAAATATCAAAGCAATATAAATAAAACTGTTGAAAAAAAATAGAAGAATTATAAATACATCTAAAAAGGCCTTAGATAAATTAAAGAATGATTTACTTAAACAAAATTGGGAAAATGTTTATGTGGAGGATGTAAATCAATCATATGATGTATTTATGAATATTTTGGAGGCATTATATGAAAAACATTGTGTACTAAAGAATTACGGTATACTGTGAAAAAATTGAAGATCAACCATGGATGACTAAAGGATTGAGAAATGCATGTAAAAAGAAAAATTATTTGTACTCTGTTTTCTTGAAATGTAAAACACAAGAAGCTGAAGTCCGATATAAAAGGTATAAAAATAAACTTGTAGGTATAATAAGGAAATACACTGATGCATGCTCAATAATCCAGGTAGAAAAATCTAAAACTGCGAAGTCTGGTCCTCTGGACATTCAAAAAACAAAACAAAACAAAGCAAAAAAACTGTAGAAACGTTTCGTCTTTCGTCCGAAAGACTTCCTCAGTCTGAGATGCTGTATTCAGCTCAGTCTTATAAATAGCACCAGAATCAGAACAAGCGCTCAATACAAAAACAACTGGACTTTATTTGTTGCAGAAAACATTTCACCCTTTATCCAAAGGGCTTTTTCAATTCAAAAGCGCAGCTGTGTGACTGAGAAGTTTTATACAGGCTGACATGCCACACAACCAACTTATGTAAATTGGAAGCTGAAATAACGCCCACACATTCCTGAGATAACGTACCCATTACAGTATATGTAAATTGACGCAACACATCACAGCTTAACAGTAGGGGGTTGTAAAGGTCTTTGTTCCTCTAATTCACAGAAGCAGCTACTCTGTCCTCAACAGGTGTGAACTGTCTGGGAATCAGATTTAAAGCTGCATTATATGTCTTCAAAGACATATAATGCAGCTTCAAAACATAACACCTAAAAGATTTTCCACAGAGGCCTAAAGTAGTTGTTGTCTTCAGAGTGTTGGCATGCCATGCCAGTTGTTGTGTGAACTGCTTTTCTTCCTTTGCCCAGCCAGGTCTTCACATGATGCTTTGGGTCCCATTGCATGCATAGTGGTCGAGCTGACAAAGAGGAGGTTTGCAGCATTCTTGGTAGTCAGTTTGCTCCTGTCCTCAGTGATAATATTATTCATGATACTGAACCCACGCTCACAGTCTGCATTACTTGCTGACAATGTATCCACCACCACAAGCAATTTCTTCATCTCGTTAGGAATGCTTCGTCCTCCACTTGCCTTGTACTCAATGAATCCAAGGTGGGCCTCATGTTCATTCAGGTGTAGGAGACGGCACAAAGCCTTTACCTCATCTTCTCCATATCGTGGATTGTCATTGTCCCACTTGTCAGGGTTAAGGACTGCCATTTGATTTAGAAGTCTACTGTAAGTTTCTCTTCTGTTGGCTGTGACACTGGCCTGCACTCTGTTAGCTGCAGTTGTAAACAGTCTGTCTTCCAAAACTTTCTGCCACTGCTTGAACAAATTGTGCAGAGTGAGTGATGGGAGACCTGCCATCTCTTAACTGTACTCCTTTGAATTTCATCCCTTCCTTCGCCTAGCTTGCTTCAACTACATATTGTCCTGGGTATGAACTGAGAGTGAGACTTTCAATGCGTTTGACATACATTGTCATGATCTCATGGGCCTTTGGGAGTGTGGTCTTCCAGTTCTGAAGAAACTCTGACAAGTTCTTTAGTTCAGCCAGGACATCTGTCATCAGAGCAAGACTTTTTAGGAAATTTACAGAGCACAGCTTAGACAGCAGACCTTGGAATTTAGCTTTCTCTCTCTGTTGTCCCTTGTCTTATCCTCTGATGCCTCATGGAAATGTTGTGCCAATGCTGGCTAAAAATGCCATACTGCACTGACTGTCCTGTATGAAGAAACAACCCAGCAGACACTGAAAACTCTTCCTATTCTTCTGAGTGTCGTGTGCAAATTGTGCGCACATTCACTTAATTCCCACATATTTTTTGGTGACTGGCTGTACAATGAGTACAGGCTGTCAAGGAAGGCCTGGAAGTCTTTGTTCCCCCTGTTGCTTCTAATGCCTGGTCCACAGCAAGCTCCAGTCTGTGATTAAGGCAGTGCCACAGAACAATGGCCCTCATGCACGAACCGTTCGTACGCACAGATTTGTTCTTAAACTGCGCGTACGAGTGATTTAGGATCATTTGCGGCATTCATCAATGTTTTCGTATCCTACGATTTCTTTCAGATATGAACAAAATTTACGAGTGGTCCGGACCTGTCGTATATTTTACGAGCAGTCGGTCTGCTGTCATCCAGACGGAATTTCTCCACTAATAACTTCATATTTCGTTATTTAGAAAATATTTAGAGTTTAAAAAAGTCACGCACCACAATTGGTCTTGACAATAGGTTCTGTTTGAAGTCGAATTATATTTTTAAATGTAATAATGACTAACGGATTAAAGTATTTAAATTAAAATCAATTTGTTATCAATGCCGTTTTCTAACACTACAATATTAATATGAAGATCTCAAACTAAAACCAACTTAAATTATGAATTAATTTAAGTTTAATTTGTCTCGGTAACGCAGACTTCGGTAACGCAGACTTTAGGTTGACCTCCTCCTGTCGCAGTCATAGCTGTCAAATAGCTCAATCAGTAAAGCGTTGCGTCGCAGTGCCGAACTTTATGGGTTCGAGTCCCACATGGGACAACGTTTTTTTTTTCTCCTTTTAATTCATTCCAGATTTAAAAAACACAAGAAAACTATTTACAATACAACAAGAAATGAAGCATAAAGTCTTTTTAATCTGGAATGAATAAATAATCTAAAGAAGGAAGGAAAAAAAAATAGGCATACCTTGTGGGAATCGAACCCACGAAATCTCGATAACAGTGCAATGTTTTAACCAGTTAGCCACCAGTACACGTGTATATTTTAAGGTCCACATTTATTATAAACAAACATTCTTTGGCATTAGTTGGTCATTTACTCCCATGAGTGACGCTGCTAATAAGGACAGATTTACTTTTCTCGATCAAGGAGAGCAGAACTTCAATCTCCGCACCGGTAGAGTTCTTCTTTTTTACTTTTCGCTGTCATTTTATGCACGAACACGTTTTGCCTCCGAGGCAGGAAACGTAGCCTTATATGGTGTTTTGAGGGGTGGGAATTATGTAAATGACCTCTCCGCGTGCACGCGCAGGTGGTTGGAACAGGTGGGATTCATCATATTTACGCTCCCATTTACACACTTTTCCTGAGGATAGAAGACTTTGTTGAATCTGACGTGGCATGTTCGTACGAACGCTTCGTACGAACAAAAGTAGGAGAAATTTAGGATAAAAATACGAACATTTTCGTGAATGAGGGCCATTGTGTGGAAAATCATCCTGGAGCAACTTCCCAACACCTGACTTCACTCCCAGCATCACACTTGCCCTATCACTGCAAAATCCAATAAAAACTTCCTGCAGCAATTCAGTGGTGAAGCCACTCTGGAACAAGCAGTTCATAATTTGTTCTTTTATATGAACTGCGGACAGCCTTTGTAGCTCAACCAAATCTAAGGGAAAAGCAATGGGTTCCATCTCTCCATCAATGCTGGCTTTCAAAAATACAATTAAAGTCCAACACCCACCATGTTTTCAAATTGCATCGCCATTAATATTTATTAGTTTATTTAAAAAAAATACAGGAGCGATTACTTATATTGTGGAGAAATAACGGTAAATGTGTTATTTCATGATTTATAGCAGATTTTAGCATGCAGCTCTGGGAAAATCTGCTCCTCTCCATATATGGGCATTCACAAGGGCATTCACGTCACCAAAGTGACGCCTTGGAGTTACAGGCGAGCAGAGGAAAAGAAAAAGGAAGCATTTTTAAATATTCCCTAAAGCTGCCTGTTGATTAATCCTGCTGTCGCTCACTCATATTCTGAGCGAGCATCCACTTAGACATACTAGTTTAATTCGTTTGATCGCGACAAATTCATTCATTTCCGCATCGACTTTTTATTCTCTCCCCCCGTGACCAGAAAGGCAGTCAGAGCCAGCCGCGCAGCTGAGCTCTGCGTGCGAGCTCCCCGCGTGCTTCCCGACCCTGCTCCTTGCAACAAGGCTGAGGAGAGCAAATGCATACACTCGAGGGAGCAAATTACACCGGCACGAGGAACTTCAAAGGTGACCAGCGGAACGAGGAGCCAGAGACGCGCGCGGCTCGCAGCTCGCTCCTTTGGGCAGATGAGAGCAACAACAGGTCCGCAGCGGTGTTATAAAATAAATAATAAATAAAATCAGAGCGCTGGTCCATATACACACAAATGCACCAGGAAATATGCAGGAAATATGCAGTTTTCTCCCACTCTCTCTCATAAACCTCCATGGAAACGCACTCCTACCTTTCTGCTTTCTGGGTGGAGATGTCACAAAAGTCACATGACCCTTCGGGACTCTTCGGCCAGGTTTCCGGATTCATTCGGGAATGGGTTTTTTTTTTGTTTTTTTTTAACCCTCGCCTGGCCCAAATGCAAAAATGAAAATAAAATTCATAAAATACTACAGTAATTCTCCAATATGGTGAATTGTTACTGTCACGGTGGGTGTTGTCCTTTATTGTTGATTTGTGCCCTTGACTCATCAGCTAACACCGTGATTTTACACCTATTTTTCTATGATTTTATTCAGGAGTCCCTTTTTCATCTGTGAAGACACATGGTCAATTATATCAACTGTTTGATGAGGCATCAACTGTTTTGCTGTGCAAAACACAACCCAAATCAGCAGATATAGCTTGCTGCAGTTCAATAAGACTCTGAAAGTCAGTAAATGGCTTGGTAAATGGTAAATGGAGCTTATTTATATAGCGCTTTCTAGCCCCCTGTGAGGAGCCCCAAAGCGCTTTACAATACCAACCATCCACCCATTCATTCAGACATTCATACACCGGTAGTGGTAGCCTGCCTTGCAAGGCGCCATCCAGACCTACCGGGAGCAACTCGGGGTTAAGTGTCTTGCCTTGCTTGTTTTGTTTGGCCACATAATATGCTGTTCTGAACACCCTGGCAGTCGACTCCAATGCAGACTCCTGACTGGTCGCGTTCATGTTCAGAAGAATGTCTTCTTTTGCTGTCTGAAGAATCTTAATTGCTTCTGTGTGTGCTTGGGAGTTTCTGTGCTTATGATTTTTTTTTTTTTTTGAAGTGATAAAAGCTGGGTAGCTCTTGAATTCGTTCTGTTTCTGGTTTTGATGCTCGAAGGATTAAAGGCAACTGCTTGCAGATCAGTTTGTTTCTCCTTCTTCACACGCTACAGTGGAAGTTGGAAGTAAGGGGCAGATATAATAAGATTTATTCTTCTTTCTGCTACCTTTCATTTTTTTTATTTTGTACACTATCATTTATGAGATTGTCTTGTATTGTTTCTTTTGTAAAAAAAATGAACAAATTTAATAAACATAAACATAAACAATTGCTATAAATTGGAGCTACATTTCCCTCAGTCCACTGACTGGCAATATTCACACCATGAGATGCCATGACATCTACATTTTGAACGTCATGGCATGGAGTGCATCCTAGTTTTCCATTTGTAGCATATAACCATTCATTTCTGCTTTTGTATTTTTTGGTTATATTGTTCCTGTGTCCAGATAGAAGGATAATCAGTAGGCCTAGCATCATGACCTGTTTGTTCTGAAGCGGCTTGCACTTCATCTTGCTGACGTGGTGTCTCCTCATCCCGACTCTCAAACTGCTCAAAATCTTCATTAGCTGTTTTATTTTTATTTTGTGGTGTATCTTCTCAGCTCCAGTCTCCACTTTTCTTTTGAATAAAGACGTTATTTTTCTCTGCATGATGGTCAAGTTTTGATTTTGTTTGAAAATGTTAACAATTTAGTTGTTCTCGCAGCTTTTATGTAAAGGTTTGTAGATGGTAAGTGATTTATTGTTCGTCCTGTCCTGATACAAGCGGAGGTTTTTAATATCAGTGCACCACCTTTGTAGAATGATCCAGTCTATTTAATCGAACGCACCAATCCCCTTGGCAACCACAGTGTTTTGGAGATAAACGCGCGAGGTCTCTCATGTAAATTAAATGAAATCTCTGGTCATGGCGGTGTCCTCTAGCTGTGATGTGTTGTTGAAATTGAGCGGAATTACATGAAATACAATTAGTTCATCTCTCTTTGCTTTTGCTTAGGATATTTTGTAACAATGTTGTAGCGGAGTACTTCTAAAGGATGGCAGTTGACAAAAGCTTCGAACTCCGAGCGGTGCAAAAGCTGGAGAACTGAGGATGTAGCATAACACGAACAGTTCAGAAACGATATGAAGTGAGAAAAAAGCTATTTATTAACTTATTAAGTCGTGTTTTTGACTGTTCATTGTTAGAAAAACCAGTCAGTCATGTCTGATCAGCGGGTGCAATCACGGCTGCATGCACCTACTGATTCTTTACAGCAGACAGCCGCTCCCCTCTCTTGGGGGTACTGAGTACCCCCGCTAAATCTTTTAGGGGTACTCAGTACCCCACGGTACCCCCTTACTTTCACCCCTGCTTACCGGTACTGCTACTTCCTGTGTCTGACAGGAAGTTGTACCGTAATCATTTTTACAGTAGAGCCCCCAGGAAAAAGGTGGATAGTTCAATATAAAAAAAAACCAAAGCTCGACTCACCAGCGCTCTGCCAGGTTTCTGCCACAAACGTAAAATGTTGAGAGCAGGAAGTGAAGAATTTGTTCAAAATAGAAGTTTTCTTGTGAGCCTGTCTGGTTGGATGTAGACCTCACTGACAGCAGCACCTGGAGGTGCCACGCCTGGAGGTGCTGCGCCTCCACATTCTAGAGGTTTGTTCTTCCTGAGTGAAGGTGAGCTGAAGACTGATGCCTCATCCTCACCTAAAGCATATCGCGCTTCCAAAAATCTCCAAACGCACTGTACTGGCTGCTTGTCAACAGATGACTGTCCTCATCTAACGCGTCTGCAGTGGGAGGAGGAGCGTGTTGGTCCTCTTCCGGTGGTGTTTGTTTATTTCCGGTCTCAGAAAAATGGCGGACGCAATACGAAGAATTGCCTTGTTGTACTTAATCTACAAAGCAGCAACACGCAGACGCCGTGCACAACGACGATTCTGGATTCACCCCACATTAGAGAGGCGTCATGAATTCGGTGAATTTCACCATCTGATCCAGGAGCTGCGCGCAGACGAGGAGCGCTTTCAGCGGTACTTCCGTGTCACCCGCGCCCAGTTTGACGACCTGCTGTAAGTTTCTCCTCCATGTTTACCGCGGGATTTTTTTTTTTCAACGTTTCGCGCGGTGCCCACCTACTTTCGTCCCGTCGTCGTTGCGTGATCACATGGCAGAGTCTCTCCTGATTGGTCCTGATTGTTTGCTGCTGAGCAGCGAGCTGAAGCGAGCTGTTCCACAGTCGCTGCTCGGATGCGACGCGGGAGTAGGAAACAGCTGCTGCTCACTTTCGCGCTGCTTGTATGCTGTAGATGCGCCGCGACACGACCCGCTGCTCCAAGATGCGCGTCCCCATAGACTTTCAATGTAAAGTGGCTGTTTCGGCTGTGCGAGATGCGTGCGGTGGGGATCCAGCATAAGGCTGTCTGTAGCAACAGCAGGTACCAGCCTGGTGGACAGGATTCAAACAACACTAGTGGCCAAAGTTATGAGGATACCACTGCTCTTCATTCAACACAGAGTGAGGATGACATGCCCACCTCCAGCTGTCACTCTGAACTCACCGTGAGCCCCCATCACCTGAGGAGGCGTCCCTCTGTCTGTTTGACAGACTGCCTTTGTGATTTGTGGTCAGTCCGTAGTCTCTGAACGTGGCTCCACATGTCCCTGACTGCCCCCACCCTGAAGAATGAACACACACACACACAGGGCTGTCTTGCTATCTTCACGTGGACTTTGCATGTACGAGTCCTCGAGGCTCAATGAGACTAACCTGTATTAAAAATTAACGTCCATTCATTTTTCATTCCTTTCTAGAACTGTTCTTGAGACGGCTTCACTTTTACTATTTAATATGTCATCAAATAATAACGTTCTAAGAGTTTCATATAACTGTCCAGTAACTCATTTAGTTAAACTTCTAACTTTGAATAGTTTTACATAAATATGACAGTTTGTATCGGGAGCGATGCTCAGATACAACCACAGCACATTTGAGCACGTTCTCTGTCAAACTGTTTTCCACTCAGACATGAAGATGAATTGTCTCCGGTCTGTCAGAGACGGATTGTGTCCTGCACTAAGTGACTGTGGTTGGTCCAACAGGATAAGAGTGTGTTGGAGCGTCTCTCGTCTGAAGTCAGGATGTCCGAGGTGGACCGGCTGCTGAAGGAGATGTCCCTGGTTCTTCTGGACCTGCAGGGTCTCTGCAGCATCCTGGCTCAGAGAGCTCAGGGGAAACAGCCCAGCCCTTCGCTGCTTCTCTCCATGAAATGTAAGAAACGTCAACATGTTTACTCGTCTTTTTTCACACTCGACTTTTTGTTATGAATTCTGTTTGTCTGTGAGCCGATCCAACAAACAGCAACGTTAGAACCCCACTGTGACCCAGAACTGGAGGAAAATGAGTTCTGGGTGTCCAGTCCACCTCCACCTACAGCTCACCTGCCTCCTCCGACTTTGTCCCCACATGGACAGCTGGGTACAAAGTGCCACAAGTATTACTGCACATACGATCAAGGCAATTTAGAAATGGAGTTATAAAGACTTGGAGCAGATCTTTATTAATATTTTGGATGATCAGGGTGTGTGGCACGGTGTCTCAGTTGGTAGCTGTTGCTTCTCAGTGAAAAGGTTGATGGATTGAATCCCAGTCAGGGGCCTTTCAGGGTGGAGTTTGCATGTTTTCTCCATGCATGTGTAGGTTTTCTCCAGGTACTCCAGTTTCCTCCCACAGACCAAAAACATGCATGTTAGACTGATTGGTAACTCTAAATTGTCTCTAGGTGTGAGTGAGAGAGTGAATGGTTGTTTGTCTCATTTGTCTCCATGTGTCCCTGTGATGGACAGGAGACCTGTCCAGGGTGTCCCCCGCCTCTCGCACAGTGACTGCTGGACATGGGCCCCAGAATCAGAATAAGCGTTATGATCATTGCACCTAAATACAGTGAGATTATGTCCGTACAGTCGTCTGAAAGATGGGCGGAGTGCACGTTGCTGCTGCTACTGGGGCGCGGCCCCTTATCCTTTTTCACAATCCTTTTTTAGATAGAAAAGGGGAGAGGCTCAATGGGATTAACCTGCCTAATTAAAGGTTGAACGAATAAATTTAAAAAAGCCACAAGGATAGACAAAGCTTTTTCGTAGTTTACACATATCCCAAGAGAAGTTGTTCTGCTTCGAGGCCAAATGGGGGAGTCAGATTCAGATAAGCCACAACTGTTGATTTTCTTTCTGACAGACTGTTTTGTTCTTGTCAGCCTTGAGGCCTGCTGGTACTTTCAACATCCAAAACAGCCAGATTGGTGGGCATTCCACTGCTCCGTGCTTATGAGGGGCGGCTGTGGTGTAGTGGTAATGGCAGTCGTCCCCCGATCGAAAGGTTGGAGGTTCGAATCCCGGTTCCCCACACCATGTGTCGTTGTGTCCCTGGGCAAGACACTTAACCCCGAGTTGCTCCCGGTAGGACTGGAAGGCGCCTTGCATGGCAGTCGCCGCTACCGGTGTATGAATGTGTGTATGAATGGGTGGATGGTTGGTATTGTAAAGCGCTTTGGGGTCCCTCACAGGGGGCTGGAAAGCGCTATATAAATAAGCTCCATTTACCATTACCATTTATGAGCAATCAGAAAAAAGTGACAAAAAGGAAAAGATAAATTAATTTTATTTGTAAAAAAATTTAGTGAACTCCATTCTGATGGATAAAAAAGATAACGTTTATTTCATGTTTCTGTTTAAATATTTTGACAGAATCTCTGGGAAACATGACAAAT
>JBBPBX010009531.1:0-20198 GCA_038048925.1 Garcialebias charrua | reverse complement strand
TCTCCTTGTGCTTGTGAAAATGAGTGACCCGCTGAGGTCAAAGGTCACAGCTGTGATGGGGAATCAGGTCACATAGAGGTGAGGAGGCTGTTTTAAAAAAGCATCTTGTCTTGTGGGTTGAACGTCTCGTTTGTTTCCATGGAAACAGCCGTAATGTTGATGTCGTTAACAGAACAGACGAGCTGAGGTCCAGAACCGAAACTTGATCGAAGAAGTTAATCACAAACAGTTTACTAAAAACAAGTTGACCTGGTTAACAGTGCCTCCACCTGTCTGCTGTCTTTGTCCAGCCTTCAGCGCTCCAGCTGACGAGGGGGGGCCCACAGAAGATGGAGGTGAAGAGGAGCTGAGCTCCAAGCTGCTCCAGGTCATCCGGCTGAGGAGAGACGTCAACGAGCTGAGGAGAACCATCTCGGACCACTACGTCCACAATGTGGGGGAGAACTGGGTCACACAGAACATCCAGAGCCAACCCCCCCAGCTCTGAACCTGCTCGATGACTTCAGAAAGTTATCTTCTCTGAAACACAACTCTGCTGTGCAGACAGGTTGTCCCATCATGCACTGGGGCGTTCACACAGGGCCGGCCCATGGCATAAGCAAGCCAAGCGGCTGCTTAGGGCCCTGGGGCCACTAGGGGGCCCCTAAAGTGCAACAGATTATAATTTTTGGGGGGTAATGATTTCCATCTGATTCCATTTAATATTTTAAGTTCAGCTTTTGCAAATTGTTACATACATTTACATAGTTTTAAGAACTAATTATTCAACTCTAAATTTCTTTGTTTAAACCATTTAACGTGGTTTCATTGTTCATTTACATTATTTAAGTATTTCCTTGATATTTTATTTTCTTTTGTCTGTTTTTGCGCAATTTAATTATTTTTTATGCATCCAAGTTATTTTTATCTGTTGTTTGTTGTTGATCTTGCGCTCCAAATTATTTTGAACATTACTGTTGCAGTTCTTTGGAACCAAAGTTAATAAACCAGATGACATTTTTGCAGTAAAATACATTGTATACTGGTGTTTTTTTCCTTTAGTTACTTTTAGTACCAAAATACATAGGATAATGTAACCAGGGCTGTCAGTGTTGCAATGGGTTTTTGTTAGGTCAGTGAATGATCTGATCACCTGACTGTTGATTGCAGTAATCCACATTATTAGCAAAAATAGAGGGCCACAAACCAAATTTCGCTTAGGGCCCCATGGAGGCTTGGGCCGGCCCTGCGTTCACACATTAAAGAAATAAAGTCTGAACGTGTTTTTGAAGTTTCAGCTCATTTAGTTCTGTTGGAGCCACAGAACTAGAGAAACACTGGAATGACCGACTCATCTTGAACGTCAGTGAAGAGTTCAGTCTCTTTTTGTGGGGGCTACATTTTAACTCAGCACCCCTAAAAAATAAAGAAAGCATTAGGATTTTGTAAGAAAACTCAGTTGTCAAACCTTAGATTCACCGGAATATAGATAATAAATGACGACACTCTTTAACCTGTCAGTAAAATCTGATTGTAGTTGCACGAGTCAGATCCTCGACAGTCCAGTACACTCGTTAGCAACTGACCAATCAGCAACCTGCTTGTCCCAAAGGGAAACGCCCCTTACCTGCAGGAGCTCCACCCCCTTTCCCTCTGACATTGTCAGGGTTTTGCGTTACACTTTGCAGTCAGAGGGTAATGTTAAAGCTGCACTGACATCATCTTGTAATATGCATCATATTGCACTACATATATGTTTTATCATTCAACTACGGTATGTTCGTTTTTGCAAACAAACTTGTAAATATATTTAATTTTGATTTAAAATTGATTTTAAACTTGGCGCTGTGTTTATTCATGGAATCATGGGAAATCCGATTTCACGCGAACGCAGCATATGTGACGTAACGAGACGTAGAAGCAGTCTGCGTCTGTCAGCAGCTCGCCTTTTTTTTTTACTTGACAAATGCTGTTACGTTGTGTTGCCTTTGGGTGTTCTAAATTAGAACACCCAAAGGCAACAAAGTTGTGAAAATCTTATAATTTAGGAAAATATATTTCTACTGTATTGCTCACATCTACCCTCTCTATTTGTTTGTGTTTATTTAGTGTTGTTGAATTTTGGTGTAAGACTTGATTTAGAGCCTTTTATTGCAATAATAAAACATCCATCCATCCATCTTCTTCCGCTTATCCGGGGTCGGGTCGCGGGGGTAGCAGCCTAAGTAGGGAGGCCCAGACTTCCCTCTCCCCAGCCACTTGGAGCAGCTCCTCTGGGGGAATCCCAAGGCGTTCCCAGGCCAGCCGAGAAACATAGTCCCTCCAGCGTGTCCTGGGTCTTCCTCTGGGTCTCCTCCCGGTGGGACATGCCCGGAACACCTCACCAGGGAGGCGTCCAGGAGGCATCCTAACCAGATGCCCGAGCCACCTCAACTGGCTCCTCTCGATGTGGAGAAGCAGCGGCTCTACTCCGAGTCCCTCCCGGATGACTGAGCTTCTCACCCTATCTCTAAGGGAGAGTCCAGACACCCTGCGGAGAAAACTCATTTCAGCCGCTTGTATCCGAGATCTTGTTCTTTCGGTCACAACCCAAAGCTCATGACCATAGATGAGGGTGGGAACGTAGATCGATCGGTAAATTGAGAGCTTTGCCTTTTGACTCAGCTCCCTCTTCACCACGACAGACCGGTACAGCACCCGCTTCACTGCGGATGCTGCACCTATCCGCCTATCGATCTCACGCTCCAGTTTTCCCTCATTCGTGAACAAGACCCCGAGATAATAATAAAACATGTTTTGCAAAAAGACTTTAAAGGATAGTTGTACCTTATTAAAGTAGAGAAAAAAAACAGTTGTTTTTATTGTCTAGTTCCCAGTATTAGACTATGAACATGAAAATCTTTGACCTTCAGGGCAGGGCCCTACGCTGGACTGGCCATCGGGCACCCCGGGCAAATGCCCGCTGGGCCGGCCGGCCCGTCGGTGATTTTTGGGCCGCCCGGGCGGTCCTGACTGTCATGAACCAAAAAAATAAATTATAGCTATTTTTTTGTCAATCGCGACGGCCGATTGGTTGATTTTCTTGAACGACATCGAGCTAATCCAATGAAATCTCGCAGCACTCTTTGGCGGCCCGACCAGACCAGCCCCTCCTCTTTAGACCAATCAATCAGTCATACACAGAGAGGAGAAGACAACATGGAGAGCAGCAAAAAGCGAAAAGGAGGCGCAGAAAAAAATAGGATTAAAAAGAGACAAGCCCTTCAGGCAGATGCTGCAAAATGTATAAAAATAACCCAGATGTTTGCTGGTGGCTGTGGAGCGGCCGGCCACCTCGGCAGCAGCCACAGGTCCCGACAGCGGGGGTCTGCAGGTGGATGAGGCCGGGCGCGGGAGACCCGCGGCAGCCGCGCAGATGCCGATGCGAGCGTGGGAAATACTCAACTTCAGGTAAGAAGTGATGAAAATACACATGACTCTGAGTCTAATACAGGGTGACCAGCTGGGCTGGGTGGGAGTCTGAGAGAAGGCGAATAAAATAAGGATAAGAATAAATAAGGCAGAGAATGCGCAGCACCGGGTCCTGCTCGCATTTACATATCTGCAGCATTCCCCCAACATTTACATATCTGCAGACAAACCCCATAAATCAAATCAAAACCCAAAATGCACCAACTTTCAGTCCAAACGCTCTTCTCAGATAAAAAGTTTGTTTGAAGCGGGATGAGGAAACGCCCACTCAATCCATCCAGGCGTCGGCGCGCCGAAATAAAAAGAAACAATCTCACCAGAGTCTCAAGGTCCTTTTAGCGTGCCTCCCCTGCAGTCCTGGGTAAAGGAAAAGTTACTGATCCACCGCGATCCCAACTCAAGGTGATACACAGTCCACAGGCAGTCCACAGGGCAACGGCCTCACGCCAAATCCTTCTCAGCAGGTGCGCACTCCAAGGTGAGACAGAGAGAGGAAGCGCCGTCACTTCCCCACCGTCTCCAAAACATATTACAAAACAAATTTACACAAACAAATAAACATGTTCAAACTTTCATTTGGAACACACTCGTTACCTTACAGGAGACAATAATTAATAATAAATGGTCATATTGCAGCGTAGATAATATAATAAAATAAGGAAACAAATTGAAATAAATCTAACGCTTTATTAATCGATCAGTGACCATTACAAAGTGATGAAATACTCACATGACTCTGAGTCATGTGTATTTCTGAGGATGGTGTAGTAAGTTTAAGTTCATTAGACAAGTACATATACACCAACAAGACAATGTTTGTTATGTTATCTTAACACAAAACAGGAATATATGGCTGATGGAAAAATAAAGTTTCTTTATAGAATGGTTGTTTGAGATTTTTAATTTCTGTGTTCCTGTTGTTACAATACAGAGCCATCAGGCTCTCTGATGGTTCCTCCTTTTTGAGGCATGGTATGGTATGGTTTCCTAATAAATACTGTATAACAAACACCATTATGTCATCTTAATAAACTATGATTTTATTCTAAGCACCTTGTTGGGTCAAGGGAAAACAGACATAAATACAAGCAATATCTAAGAGTGGTTGCTGTTAGCACATCTTGCTCTGACTATAATCATTCTGACAGGGTGCCATGATAACATGGGTCATCATAGAATTACTGACTTAAATAAAAAAGTATCTTTTCATTACAGTTTGCAAGCACTGTCACAAGAAATTTGTTTCCATTCACGAGCGTCATTCTCTTTCCATCAATACCTGGTGGGCCACTCTGCTCAAAATGCCCGGGCCGATTTTTTGTCCCAGTCCAGCCCTGGCAGGGCCTAATGGTACATTTAGGCTGACTTGGGGGAGGGCCCCTTTACAAAGGTTTGCCTGGGGCCCCAAAATGTCTAAGTCCGCCACTGGTTCTAATATCATCAGTGAACAAGTGAGCCTTTTCACTTTCCCAAAAGAAGAAATACTTCGTCTGGGAATGGAATAAATAAAGCTGCCACCCCTCGGAGTCTCCTCGCTTCCTGATAAGGTAAAAATCAAATAAATACGGGTGCAGACCTAAATTAGAACCTGCTGTTTCTTGTTCATCTAACTTTCTGCTTCCCAAACTGAAGACATTTAGCTCAAATATTCACTTACATTGATAAATTCATCGGGTTTTAAATTGTCCGTCCTTATATGTAAATGCAAAACCGCGAAGCCCTCTACGTCTCCTTACGTCACATATGCTGCGTTCGCGTGAAATCGATTTCCCATTAATAAACATGGCGCGAAGTTTAAAATCAATTTAAAATCAAAATTAAATATATTTATAAGTTTGTTTGCAAAAACGAACATAGTTGAATGTTAAAACATATATGTAGTGCAATATGATGCATAGTTACAAGATGTCAGTGCAGCTTTAAAGGTTAATAAAGCTACCGTAGTTGTTTTTGTGTGTAGATATGTTGTAACTTCTGGTTGTATAAGTTTAGTCTAAGTCCCATTTGTGACTGAGCTGCTCGTTACAGCCACCCCACATTGAACCCACCTGATCTCAGAGGCTAAGCCGGGTCGGGCCTGGTTAGTACCTGGATGGGAGACCTGCAGGTGCTGCAAGCCTTTTCACTTCTCATACCTCACCAGGGGGTGCGTTGTTCAAACTTAGAGCCATTGGGGGCTAAGCACCCCCAAAGATCAGGTCCTAGAACCACTCCTGGTAAACATCTTACAGGTTTTTGTTGGTCTTGACCAAACTATGCTCCATAATCCATAAACAGCTGGTAAGTCTCTAAAATGCACATTTTAATCTCTAAATACAGTAAATGTATACCTTCACAGACCAGAGGTTAACACTCACAGCTGCTACCTGCCTGAAGTTCATCAAGTACCAGTCAGGCGGTTTATACTAATGGTGACAACATGATACAATACTGGTACCAGTACTGGGCCTGACTGGTACTTGCACTCATAAAAACACTGCAGTACTAACATTTGATGTCTCCTCCCCACACATCTGGTTTAGAGATATTTAAAGAAAGACACGAGGGGTGTGCAGACAGCTGTATTTTTAATAAAAAAAAGCAGTTTCTAAAGTCATGCACTGTTTATAAAACTGTCAGTAAGTAGTACAAGTACACAAACTGAGTACTTGTACCCAGCCTGAAAATTTTTAAATGGTACTGTATTGGGACACCGTCGTATAAACATACAATACCTTTTCAAAGTATTTACCCACTGAACGTTTGATGCTTCCATTGCTGTCATCAATGGTCAGAGTTGATATAAATTGGTCTTTATGAACGTCAAAACTTCAAATTTCTACAGTGCAATATAACAAAAACATGTAAAGTAAAACAAAGGATAGCTCAGACATTCTCTAACAGGACTGTCCTAGTTCAACTCAGAAAACTTTATTGAACAGGACGAGTGTGGACAGACAGAAGGTTCAAAGACCCGAAACGTTCCGGGAGTTCTGTTAAACCCAGGAAGAGCTGACATGGCTCACACACCTGGAGGTCTCCTGGTGTCAGGGAGGAGACCCCGATATGTACAACTTCTTGTGAAGGCCTGGGATCTCCCAGGAACCACACACACACACACACACTGAAGATGAATAATAATGGATAACTTGTCAAACTGAAGTCATTTGGGGTTCTTCTGGTTTTAACCTTGTCAGTGAACAGGAACCTGTGTGGTTCCAAAACCTTCAGAGTCCAAAGAAGGAAGTGATTACAACTTCAAACACAGACAGGAAGAAAGGTGCTTTTATTTTCCATCAGGCTTCATCAGACGGGCCCTTGTGTGGAGGAGACATCTTCAGGACTTCCTGTTTCCATCACAAGGTCCGGTCCAGCACGTCGACCAGCTGGAGACGAAACACTTCAGAACACTTTGAGCATCACTTCATTAAAAAGTGAGAACATGTCAGAATCTCTGCAGGTCTGTGACAGAACCGGTCCCAACTCAACACACAAGAAACACAAAGCTGATTGTGTTGACCTCTGACCTCTGACATGAAGCAACGAGGACCAACCTGTCCACGCTCCAATCATCAGAACCCGACCTGGCCCGGCAGGTTTACATACATATACTGTATAAAGAGTAACTTGGTGTTTGTTCCAACTTTCTTCAGTAAACACGATGATGTAACAAGTGAACACAGGAAATGACATCAGAGCTGAGGGCGTTAGGTAGAAAATACAAAGTAAGCGTTAAAAACAGAATAAAAGTTTTCAGTTTAAAGTCTGCACGGACATGAAGATTAAATTATGGTAAAGGAACTCATTGTGGGTCTTTGTAGAACCCAACTCCAATGTCAGATTCTTTTAAGACGTGAAGAAGAAATGATAAAGTAGAACCTTCAGAAGTAGAAGTGTCCCCTGAAAGCTTTGATTAAATAAAGAAAGAGCAGTTCATGTTTCACAACAGCTGGCTGAACATCTGTCCTCCAGACCAGAACCACTGTCAGCTGACGAGCCCAACCCCACAGACCCAGAACTTGGAGAAGCTCCAGTCCAGACCTGGTTCAGTTAGAGTCCTTCACAGCTCAGCATGGAGCTATGACGAGCCATTTGAAGGAGTCTCCTCCGGACTGGTTTCTACGGAGGTCCCAGGGTTTCCATTTTCTGCTCCGTTCCTCAAGGTCATCTTCTCCAGAGCTGAGAGAGACACACACACAGACGTCAGAATCAAACTGGAGATCTGCAGGAGTCAGGTGAAGCTCGTTGGACTACAGTATAAAAATAAGAATATTAACTTTACCCAATGAACAGGTGACATTTTAATAACCACCAACAGTGAATTTAGGAGGGGCTTTTTACAGTTTTATGATTTAGTGATAGACTCAGAACAACATCACTGATTTTAACTATTTTACATTCCAGACAATGTGTGTTACCTGGACTCTTTCTCATCTACATCATAAGGAAAATTTTGCTCTTTAACGACTTTTGACTTTAGGAAAAAAATACATTTATTAACAAATCCCAATATAATTAGGACATACACAAAAAAGATGGCTAGTCAAAAAATAAAAAGAGGCGTTCAACACAGAGCAGAGACACTGACATTATGTGTTCTCACTTTGAAACAGAACAAATGGTTTAATGTAGAGACTTACTGCTGATGGTTTTTTTTACGACTACGAATTTTACGACTCGGTCATGTTTACGTTTATCTCTGTGGTTCTCCCGTGTCGTGTCGTCACTTTTCAAAGCTGCATGTCGCGCAGTTTTTTATTTTATTTTTATGAAGCGTCGAGCTCCCACACTTTAGAGGACTTGGTCGAACAATTTTCTCTGCGTCGGTCATTTGTAAAATTGTTTTAATTTCCTTTGAAAACACCGCCTCTAATCTGCTTCCGCCTCCCCACTCACCCTGTTCAACTCGCGCAACGCTGCGGCTGCGTTTAATATTTTTTTTTTTACTTTATTCAGTTGAAAGATTTCGCTGTCGTCCCCGCCCACCATCATCTGTCTTGACTGTGATTGGCTAAATCTCGCGCTCCAACAAAGATGTTTTATTGTCGACAAGATGCCTTACTGTGTCTTGAAAACCAGTCAGTGGGAAATGATGCATTCTGATTGTCACGGGTCTGACCCCCCCCCCCCAAAAAAAAAAACAAAAACTCATCGGATCTACACGAATCACGTAAATGATATATTTTGCTTTGAAAACTGCGATTTTCGCCGAAAGGTGACTACCGCATTCGTCGGTGTATAATACGCAGTTTTTTTGCTCATTTGAATGTCCTGCGTATTAAACACCGAAGCGTATTAATCTATGGATTTTTTCCCATATTTTTAGACCCATTTTTCGCTCTGATTCGTCGTTTTTCATTTTGGGCAAAAATGGTGCAGTACCAGTTTCGGCCGCTATGGGCGCTATGGGCAGCAGCAGAGGACTCAGAGAGCGAAGAGGAAGAGGGCCACTTCCAGACGTTTCTAGCTCATGTGTCCGAAAAAAGCCTCCTCTGGTCGGACTGACTCTGTCGCTGCCCGCCCCCTGCTCTGGATGTAGCTGCATTTAGCTGTGAGGTTCGCTGTTTTTGTTTGCAAGATACCGTAACTCATAAACCACACCGCAGATTTTTAAATCCAGCTGATTTCACATTTGGTTAAGCTCAGGAGCCCGTTTGCTATAAAGTCAGCTAAGAAATATATTTTTTCTCGCAAAGAAATAATAGTTTTTACCGTGTTTTGTTGTAAATTCCTTCGGTGCTCGCCCGCTTCTGTGGCCGCCATTTTCAGCAGGGCAAATGATGCGCTGACGCGTCGTGTAGCGGTGACGCATAATAGATGCGTATTAAACACCGAAGCGTATTATGTACGGTTATTTCTGGTTTATTGGCAATAATTGGACAAAGCGTATTATACACCGGTGCGTATTTTACAACGACGAATACGGTAGTTTACAGGTATGTGTACAAGCCCCTACATTTTCTCACACTTCGTACTCCATGGTTTATATGCAGGAGCTGCTAATTCGTGTATTTTTTTTTCTTAATTTTAATAATTTTATATTTTTACGTTTTATTTTGACAGCCTTCCCATAGACTCTTGGCAGCTTCCTGGCACTGAATAATGTTTGTTTCTTTTGACAGAGCTGGGTGCTCATATAGCTGCTGAGTGCGCAGCCCTCTTGGGGACGGGCTTTTGTGACACAGAGTGAATGCCCTCAGGTATCCACGTGCACGACGACACGCGCTCATGGTTTCAATTTTCCTACCATAACTCCACCCACTCTGTCATCCTGTGACCTGAATGACCAATGAGGTACAGTACTCTCGAGGACCATCTCCCAAGACAGACATGAATTAATTTCTTCAGATCGTTACTGTATTTTGCGCCTCATGCACAGACTATGTTCATCTGTTCAGCGATGATGGAAAATGTACAGAGAAGTTCTTACGATGCAGCTTTCAAGTTAAAAGCGATCAATCTGTCTGTCGAAGAATGAAACAGCTGCAGAGAGCGAGACGGAGGTGATGTGTGATGACGTTTTTCTGAGCCTCGAAGAGGATTTTGTGCACACAAGGGAGAAGAACATAGTGATGAGTGACTTTTGGTTGACTACCAGTACTTTTTATGTTTTTTAGCCGTGTTAAAGACATTTTTCAGAAGAAAAAAAACCATTTACCGGCTGTTCCCCTCCTCCTGGGTCATGTGGCTCTGCTGAGCAGAAGTTATCAACATTTATTTTTAAAGCAGTCAAGACTGGTGCATATTTTTAATGAACGTTTTAAAATTAGTTTTGTGTATGGTAAATATGTGTTTAAATACCAGTAGGTATCTCATTTAGGCTCTATTTGGGGGGAAACTTAAGTTTTTTTTTTGTATGTTGATTAGAGGAAAAGATCCGCATTGACATGGACAAATTTTGTGTTTACATGCATCCAGAGGAATCCCCCCCCTGCCCCGCTGAATCTGCTGTAGTTACCATACCAGGTCATTAGTAGGCGCTGTGAATTTTGTACATTCACCTAATGCGCATGCGTGCTGCCTCGGCCCGCTCCTTTCCTCTGGGCTAAAAGTTCAGCTAACAACAAGTTAAAACTGGATTTTGGATAGAAGTCGACAGATTGGACGCCAAGCGGGACCGCTTCATCTAACAGCTCTACACCGGTAGCTGAGTGGACCAGAACAGAGTCCACAATGATGATGTCGGACTTTACTCCGTGATAATCAGTAGCTGATTTACAGCAGGTAAATCATCATTCTTAATGTTTGCTTGTGTTAACTTTGATCACACAACAACCAACTGAGTTTTTATTTTTCCTGTGAGGAGAAGTTGCCCTCCCACCTGGCAGACTGGTTCCGAACGAGCCTCGGCCCAGGTGCATATCTGTCAAGTCTCCCGTTTTGGCTGGGAAACTACCGTATTTTACACCTCTTTCCCGTCGTCATCCCGAATTATTATTTTCCCGGAAATCTCCCGTATTATAATATTATTAAAAAATAAATAAATAATATTCCGGTGCCTCCGTCACTAGCCTCGCGAGAACTGCCACCTGCAGTAGCCTCGGTGGCAGTTCTCGCGATGTTAGGGCTGGCGCGGTCGAGAACAAACCCGGAAAAACACAGAGATGGATGTAACGAGAAGTAACGAGAGAGGACGCGTCCCTGCCAAAAAAGTTAAGACTTCGTGTAAATATGTTGAAAAATGGGACAGCGAATTTACTTTCCTAAAGTTTATTACGCGTTTTTTAAGATTTGTAACTGCGACTTTAGTGTCTCTCATGGGGGAAGGAACGATGTCCGTCAGCATGAAAAATCCGTCAAGCACAAAGGTAGGCCTATCAGATTGTGATCACATAACTGGTTTGAAAGAGGCTGATAGGTAGTTATTTTAGATTTCTTGTAAACCTGTCTTAAAATGTAAGGGGTCCTGGACTTTGGTTGGGCTAGTGCAGGGGTCTGCAACCTGCGGCTCTGGAGCCACATGCGGCTCTTTGGTCCCTCAGCAGTGGCTCTTCCAAGCTTTGATCAAAACTAACTTTAAACTGAATTTTATTTGTTCTTATAACAACAAAAAGGGCTAGTTTTAGCAGTTTTTCCTGTCATTTCCTTTGCAAATGTGTGAATACTAGAACTAATAGAAGGAGTAAAACATAAGTTAACTTTATTTATTCAAAGTAGGATATTTAATTTTTCCACAATTAAAATAATTTACCTAGACCTGCATAGTTCATTATTTTATTTTTTAATTGGGAAAGATCACATTATTTTTCCTTCTTTATGATAATCTGGTCTTTTTTAGTCTTAAAATGTAAAAATATCAACAAATGGTTAGATATTTTCAGCTTTACAATGGCCAGAAAACTACCGGTCAGAAAATTGTCCTCTAACAAACTTAAAGTGGTCTGTGGGCCACCAGTTGAGAATCCCAGTTGTAGCAGGTATTGTGGCTCCGGAAACGTTTAATTTAGTGAACAAAGGGGCAGAAATGGCTCTTTTGATCATAAAGGTTGCAGATCCCTGGAGTGGGATGGCTCAGCGTACCCGGCAGAAAATTTCCCTTATTTTTAAATCCAAAACTTGACAGGTATGCCCAGGTGTGCTGCAGGAGGACGTTGAAGAGAGAGATGTCATGTTGGATGAGCTATCATTTAAATTCCCCCTCAGTTCATTTATTCAATCCATTCAATGTTTTAAACTGCATTAATGAAAGGAGTGACAGCCTGAACGAGCCAGATGAACAACATGGGACCAGTATCCAGGATGAAAACAGAGCAGAGTCCATAGTTCATTAATGTAATTTACAGTTCCGTTAAAGTGTTTTTAATAGTGTGTTCAGTTTAATTATTTGTGTTTGTGTGACATACAGTTTGTGGTGTTGAATAAATAAATAAAAATTAAACCTGATGTATTCATTTTCAACTTTAATAACACACAACACGTTACGCATCGCTTAAATCATATAACCTGAACTACATGTCCAGATAGCTTCATTGTATATCTTACACGAACATAAATACTGTTTATTATTATTAAACATATTATTTAGCACATTTAGTATGTTATAGTGCAGAACGACGTGTGTGCCTGCCTCGACAGGCTCGTTCTATAAACAGTGATATTAGAACTGGATCTGACTGCGTCTCTTCCAACACACGTCGGTCACAGCACCTGGAACCTGACATAGATTAACTCCATCCATCCATCCATCCATCCATTTTCTTCTGCTTATCCGGGGTCGGGTCGCGGGGGTAGCAGCCTAAGTAGGGAGGCCCAGACTTCCCTCTCCCCAGCCACTTGGAGCAGCTCCTCCGGGGGAATCCCAAGGCGTTCCCAGGCCAGCCGAGAAACATAGTCCCTCCAGCGTGTCCTGGGTCTTCCTCTGGGTCTCCTCCCGGTGGGACATGCCCGGAACACCTCACCAGGGAGGCGTCCAGGAGGCATCCTAACCAGATGCCCGAGCCACCTCAACTGGCTCCTCTCGATGTGGAGAAGCAGCGGCTCTACTCCGAGTCCCTCCCGGATGACTGAGCTTCTCACCCTATCTCTAAGGGAGAGTCCAGACACCCTGCGGAGTGACGTAGGTGTTTGGCACTGTTCTGTCCAGTGAGTATGTTTAGATAGTTTTTGTGTTCATTCTGTAGGTTGAATGGTTTTAACTATGAGTCAGACAGAGAAGCCTCATGAAGACTTGATGATCACCAATCTATAGTCTGTGAAGCGCCATCCAGTGGCTGATTCTTGTACTATAACCAGAAATCTGCACATCAGGAGCTGGGTACAGACTCTGATAATGAACGGTGAATACACATGGCTTAAACACTAGTGCATCTTATTTATGTACAAAATTATGTTTTATCTTAAATGTAGCATGTGCAGCTTTAAGGTCAGGTGCATTCTTCAGTTTATTTTATAGATATACTTTTTATACTTTTTTATACTACTATGCAAAAACTCAGGACAGTATTACACTTTTATTATTTCATTTTATGCTTATGTTCATTAAATGTTTAGTGTTTTAGTGTTGGTGTAAATTTTCATACTTTTATACTACTATGCAAAAACTCAGGACAGTGTTACACTTTTACTATTTTATGCTTATGTTTATTAAATGTTTTAGTGTTTAGATGGTTACTGTTGCACCGAGGGACTGAGAGAAACGCAATTTCAATCCTGTGTATGTCCTGTACATATTGCAGTTCTGACAATAAAGTTGACTTTGATTCTATAGACCAGCAATTACAATATCTTTGTTGTCAGTAAGTGTAGACTGAAAAAACAATATTTAAAGCCCAAAGTTTTAGTGAACTGGTCTCTTAAACATGAAAACATGATTACAGTCATGTTCATCAGTGGATCATGAGGAAGGGACCTGCTCTTCCTACACGTTGTTCCCACTATACATTATATACCTATCATTGTTCAGTTCCACTTGTAGCCAACAGGTTTCCATCCTGGATGTAGGAGTTCAACTCACCCTGCAGGGAGGCGGAGCTGTTGTTGGGCGGGGCAGCACCGCTGCTGTCCTCCAGTTCATCCAGGTAGAGTCGGTACCGATGACCAGTGTCGTCCTCGTACTCCACGTTCTCATCATCACTGTCCACTTCTGGAGCCACATACACCACCTCAAACTCTATCTGTCCTCGCTAACACACACACACACAGACGGTGAGTGCTTCTGCAGCAGCTAGCAGTGAGCTGGTGTGTGTGTGAGGTGTGTGTTACCTGCTGGGACAGGATGGTGACAGCCTCTTTGTGTTTAGCATCTCTCAGGTTGATACTGTTGACAGCCAGAACGGCGTCTCCCACATGCAGACCTCCACACCTGTCTGCAGGCTGACTGGGATGAATCTCAGAGATCAGGATGGGGACTCCATGCTCCTTCCCCCCCTGGAGACACACACACACACGAAGTTCACTGAGCGACTCGGTTCCATAATGTGAAAATCACTTGGCTGAACCAACGGTGGAGTTTGGTTTGAATTTATTCAAGGTCACAGGTTTTAAACAGCTACTTATTGAGCTAAAAATCATGCAAATTAAAAAACATGTTGAAACAGGAAGATTGTTCTTCAGGATTAAAACCCTAAGTCTCTACATTTATTAATCTGAATGGTTGAATGAAAACATCCCTGAATTCAAACTGTGGTTAAACTTGACAAATAAAATACAAACATTAACTACTGGTAGTTATTCAACAAACGCCGACTTCCTTCATGCAGAGTATCCTGATGCTGCTCAATAATCCAGGTAGATTAATCTAACAAAGTTAATTCAGGTCGTCTGGACAGATTCTTCTTGTTGAAATGTTTCATCCTTCATCCAAAAGGAATTCTTCAGTCTGAGGAGCTGCAACAAACTCAGACTTATAAATAGCACCTTCTAGTAGCGGATTGCTGTTGACATTAGGGGTGCAGGGAAAAAAATAATATTTTTTAAAGTATCGAGATTCTTAGTCCTGGCGATTCAGAATCGATTCTAAAAGCCCCAAAATCGAGATTTTTTTTTAACATTAAAACCCAAAAGATAAAGAAAATAAAACTATATCTCATAGTATATGAAAGAATACATAAAATGAAAGGTGGCAGAAAGAAGAAGAAATCTGACCCGAACCAGTGACCTCCAGGACCCGATAAGGATAAAGCGGGTAAAGATGATGGATAGATGGCTTTTGTTGAAAAGATTTACCAAACAAATCTTTTAAACAAAATCCATCCATACACATTTGAAACATGGATGAATGCAATATGATTTTGAAGTCTATTTTATTTTGAGTTAAATGTTTATGCAATACAGTAGGCTGAAATCTTTGTTTACGTTTGTATTTTGAATTATTTGTGATGGACTGGAGACATGTCCAGGGTGTCCCCTGCCTCTCACACAGTGACTGCTGGATATAGGCACCAGTGACCTCCGGGACCTGATTAAAGCTGCTGCATTCTACAGGTAGTCCCCGACTTACGAGCGAGTTCCGTTACAACGAGTTGCTCGTAACATGGAAATCTCGTAATTCGGAACGGCCGCCACGTGTCTCGTAAGTCCGGAATTTCGCTCGTAAGTTGGAACGGTTTTGCTAGCGCGACTACAAACACTCGTTTTTCATCGAAAAACTGCTTATGAGTGCATAAAAATGATCGGAAACGTGTGTCCACATGTTTAGCTAACGAACTGTGGTGAAAAAACACAGAAAAACTCGGTATTTTTTGCGTTTTTTCCAAAAATTCGCCAGCTCGTAAGTCCGGAACCTCGTAGGTCAGAGCGCTCGTAAGTCGGGGACTACCTGTATTCATATACCCATCTGCTGTATTTATACTGTATTATTTGACATTATTAATGTTTGCTACAAGCATACATTATTGTTTTAAATAAATGTTTTATTTGTTTATATTATCGTTTACTCTTTTCATGATTTCAATTGTAAATTGTTTCAGAATCGAAAATCGATTCAGAATCGAAAATCGATCCTGGAATGAAAATTGTTTTGGAATCGAAAATCTACTTTTAATTGAATCGGTGCATCAAAAATTGGAATCAAACCGATTCTCCAGACACTGAGATTCGCACCCCTAGTTGACATCTAGAACTAGCTGTTTGCATGATAAAGGAGGACCATCAGCCTAACGACAGACGGTTAGTGCTCTGATGGCTGCTTGCTGTTCACAGAGGGCTGAAGGGCCCAGCATACTCAACTGAAGAGCTGAAATAGTCTCCCATTGTCGTAGTTGCGTGACAAAAATTGTGTCATTTTGTTCACAAAGCAGCTTCACATGCCTCTGCTCAACACAAGGCCTCAGCTTAACTTTTTATCACAGGGGTCTGCGCCAAGTATTGTGTGATTACGCTTTAATATTACGCTCGGACAGTAGAGCTGTCATTTCTGACCTGAGCCCAAAGTCCGGCCCAAATTCAGGCCGGGCCATAACAATGTGCTGTATGGGCGGACCGGGACGGTGTTGGGCTTTTGAATGTGTCAGCGGACGCATGCAGCTAACAATCCAATTATATGGTAACATGGCTTGCCATACTTTCATTAGCTGTACGCGCTGTACTTCATTATCTGATGTATTTTGTGTAGATATAGTACTTTTTTATTTTTTAAAGCCAATTAAATTCCATGTTCCAACAAAGTTTTTTAAAAGAATACTGTACGTACTAAGGGGTTTGACCACGAGCTCACCGGCCTTGAAAGACGTAAAATAAAGTTCAGTGAAGCTTCAGATGGGACTGTACTGCCAGGACATGATCCATCGCCCAAATGGACGTTCAGCCGCTGCACTCAGTGGAGGCGCGTGGCCGACGACCCAAACAGGTGAGATCAGAAAGCAGACATGTCAGAGCAGGGTCCGTGTCTGAATAATGCAGAATTCAGGTAGAAGCAGGGATTTAATACACTTTGACGTCCACGAAAGGACAAACATGATGGCTACGGGCTGGGGCCGGGTCAGATTTTTTGGGCCTGAATGCAACTCCATCTAACAGCAACGTTGTCATTTCACGTCGTCTTCCCCACTGCCACAATCCAGCCGTTGTACCCCCAAGCAACGAGAATAGTTTTGAGGAGCAGCTGGCAGAGGCAGTGAGGAAGTATGTTCATTTGTCAGTACTTTTTGTTGGATAAAAATATCCCCTACTTATTTTACTTACTCAAAAAAGCCACACTCAATGACAGGGGGTGTTTAACTGGTTTTACTTGCAAGGGCAGATTTTCACAACAGGTTACAGACAAAGGTGGGCAAATGAACGCTAGAGAGCGCTAAAGCGCTATTCCGCTTACAGTGGACCTAAACTTTTTGTCAGCGTTTTTGTGAATTGACTAACTTTTATAATTCATAAGCGGATTTGTGCTATTTTTATTTAAAATGCAGTACCGCTAATAACTAATTATCTATCAGTAAAAACCAATAAACTTATTTACAAGCTCTTATGCTGCTTGTTTTATATTTTTCCCCACCGTAAACAGCAGAAAGGAGGAAGGGTGTGAGGGTGAGGGGGGCAGAGCTGAGAACAGACTCGGCTCTACCATGTAGGTAAATGCCTGGGGGTCCCATTTCAGCAGTGGCCCCGGCCCCGCCTCGCCCCGTGCAGTCACCTACATCACTAACATTGATCCTGCTTGTTAATGTACATTTAACATAAAAATAATTATAGTTACGATGAAAACGATCATTAAATACGCAATTAAAAAAACGGTCGATTTCTTTATCCCCCTACTAAAAATGGACTATTCCATGTTGATGACAACTTCCGGGTCAGTCGTGAACTCGAGGGCTAGTTCTGTGGCTAGCTGGTTGTGCTGGGTACTTGGATAAATCCGCAGACAACCCCGATGTTTCAAGCCAAATTAACGTGGCCGGATGATTTTATTGTGTCTTCTGTGTACACCACGCGACGGTGAGTCGTTAGTTTATGTATTTGGGTTGCTTTTTATGTATAAATGCGGTGGCGAGACGCCCGTGTATTTGAGATTTAAAAGTGGTGTGTTAGGGATTAAAGATCATTCTCTTTTTTGTTAATTTCGTGGCCGAATAGAATATATCTACGTAAAGTATTAAATAAATCCTTTGATTTTTGTAATTTCATCCTCTTAGGATCATTTTAGTTACTTTTCATTAAATCTGTTGACTGCCTATAGAAATTTTGATAACAGTTTAGTCCTGTGTATAAAGTAATGCTATTTTTTGTTTTGTTTATGACCTTGTTTAGGTCAGGTTTTTTTTCACCCCCTGTTCCCACCCAGGATGGCATTGGCAAGCTACCGGACCACCACAGCTGTGCGGTAGGACTTAAATTGCACCAAACTATTTGTTTTTTTCTGGACATATTACCCTGGATCATGAACTACAAACTACCAGATTATTGATTGATGGACCTTTAATCATCCGGGATTCAAGAACCGATTTAAAATAGAAAAAAAAGAACTCTTGGGTGTAATCAGGGTCTGTTTTGTTGTGTGTATTTTTTGTCTATTGGTTATAGTCAAAGAAAATGATTATTTTTACAAACAATATTATTATAAATACCTTCCTGTCTATTGGTTATACTCAAAGAAAATGATTATTATTACAAACAATATTATTATAAATACCTTCCTAAGTCTATAGTACAATACAAACAACTTAAAACTTGCTTCTTGTCTGATGGTGTTTTATTTTAGAATTAGCGGTTTAGAATTAGCTTCCCCTAATTTTCATAAGACATTAGTGCTTTTGAAATTGTGGACCTAAATAAATTAATTAGTGCTTTAGAAATAGTGGAACTAATTTTTGGGTTAGTGCTGCCCAGCACTGGTTACAGAGAAGTACAGAAGTTTGGAGCCCATTCAGGAGAATCTGCCACGTGCAGTGTGCGAGGCTTGTTTTTATACACTTATCATCCCCCAGCTCACAGGCAGACTGGTGTCCTTGGACTGCCAGTTGTGCCTGCAGCATCAAGTCAGCTCCTCATTCATCTCTCTCTGCTAACTCCAACACATGGCTCATGGGCAGTTAACATCCTCAGCCATAGTAGTTAAAAACATACATGAACCTTGACCAAAATTCCTCAACACTTTTACTGTAGAAGTACTTTTGTCAGCGAACTACACTTACCGTATTTTTCGCTGTATAAGTCGCACCTTTTTGCATAAATCTGCAAGTCCTGTGACTTAATACACTGAAACGACTAATACATGGTTTTTTTCATATTTATAACTCTGTTTTTCACTGAGATCTGATGATTTCATTCATTCTGACATGGAAAATATTGAACACTAACATTTTCAGCAGGGCCCTCGAGCCTTACGGCAAGCCAAGTGTCTCCTTAATACCGTAAAAACCGGTGTATAATACACAGTATTTTTGCTCATTTGAATGTCCAGCGTATTAAACACCGAAGAGTATTATTTATGGATTTTTTCCCATATTTTTAGACCCATTTTTCGCTCTGATTCTTCGTTTTTCATTTTTGGCAAAAATGGTGCAGTACCAGTTTCGGCCGCTATACGGGCGCTGTAGGCAGCAGCCAGCAGAGGACTCAGAGAGTGAAGAGGAAGAGGAGGGCCACTTCCAGACGTTTCTAGCTCATGTGTCCGAAAACAGCCTCCTCTGGTCGGACTGACTCTGTCGCTGCCCGCCCCTTGCTCTGGATGTAGCTGCTATTAGCTGTGAGGTTCGCTGTTTTTGTTTGCAAGATACCACTCATAAACCACACCGCGGATTTTTAAATCCAGCTGATTTCACATTTGGTTCAGCTCAGGAGCCCGTCTGCTATAGTCAGGTAAGAAATATATTTTTTAAGCGTTTATTTAGCTAAATTTAAAGAAACAAAGCGTCCGGTCCGAGCCGCCTGCCTAAAATTCGGCAAACTTTTTTTTTTTTATCCAGCTGATTTGAACATTTCGTTAAGCTCAGAAGCACGTCTGCTATAAAGTCAGCTAAGAAATATATTTTTTCTCGCAAAGAAATAATTGTTTTACCGTGTTTCCTTGTGAAGATCTTCGTACTCGCTTGCTTCTGTCGCCGCCATCTTGATTAGGGCAAATGAGGCGCTGACGCGTCGCGTGGTGATGACGCGTATTAAACACCGAAGCGTATTGTTTACGTTTTTTTCTTGTTTATTGTTAATAATTGGACAACGCGTATTAAACACCGGAGCGTATTTTACAACGGCGAATACGGTAGGTAAAAGTGGCTATTAATGAGACACTTGGCTTGCCATACAAAGCCACCTTTATTTTGCTCCAGAACTCCTGGAGCAAACATCAAATCAGCTGCATTTCACCACCCAGGTGAAGTGCAGCTGATTTGACCATTAAA